>SKCR01055235.1:0-45360 GCA_019454045.1 Zanthoxylum bungeanum | reverse complement strand
CAGACATCTGTATGACAAATTCCAATATCAGTTTGAAACTCAATCAGTTTAAGTTACATAATAAATATAAAATTAAAAAACATAAATCGGATTAGTCTCAATGTAACTTCGTATAGATATATGGAAAAATTTCCTCTTTAAACATACAAATTGAAGCAACTTATAGCAAGTTATAAATTTTTTTGTTGCACACCAAATGAAAAAAAAAAAGATTATTTTTATTTCTTCCCCTTTTATGACCTTTAGACAAATTCCATCAATGCGAGATGTCCTAAATCTGCCTATGTGTTCAATCTTAAGTCCAAATAAAGGAATAGATTTCGGCAATCAACTTAAAACTTATCGATAGCAACTGGGTCGGTTAATTCAATAAGAAATGGGAATTAGCGCTCGATTTTGTTGGTACCATCCAATCGAATGCAATTCAATTGTCTCATGCTTATGCAATTTCAATGAGGGAATTTTCAAGTTCAACCAACCGACTTTCAAAATATCATATGGATGAATAGAAATCTTGAGAAAATCTTTCACTTATCTATCATTATAGACAATACCCGCCATATTATCTACGGAGTTCGAACCTAAACTCTATTTTTCGATTCATTTGAATTTTTATAGTATGAACCCTAAGAAACGCTAAATTATTTCCATAATAATTTGTGGAAAAAATTGTTTTCAATACAGTCGACCGAAATATATATATATATATATATATATATATTATATATATATATATATATATATATAGAAACAGTAAATTGAAAACAATATAAAAACAAATTCAAAGCATATAATTTTCTTCTGCCATCTCTCCTATTATCACAATGTCAAGATAAAATCACAAGCTATCAATTCCGTATTAAATAAAAGAGAAAAACAATGGGTTTGGTTTTGTGATTTGAAAACAATTTTCACAAAAAAATTAAAAATCAAACCTTTTCCTCACGCTTCTTCTCACGGGTCTCGGTGTTACGATTAGCGTAAATGAGAAGCTCGCGAGTAATTTTGACGAGCTCGACGGGCGTCTTAGGCTTGGACTTGAACATGCCCTTCATTTTCTTCTTCCAAAATGCAGACCTCTGAAATATTTTTTTTTTTAATTTAATTTAATTTTCTTCATTACTTTCTCTCTATATTTATTCAGGATTAGGGTTTTAGAAAGATGAGAAATTATTAATTAAGAAAGCAAAAAAGAGATCATAAAATATCTGAAGAATTTCAGTTTCATGCAAAATATATGAAACCAAAAGAAATATAAGAGTAACTCCAAAAACACTCCATTAAATTTATCCTTCAAATACTTATTTACATATTAAAAAATAGAAAAATAAATTTAATTTCAAAAACTCTCCAAATAAAAATAAATTTATATTATTTTAATTATGATATGCTAACTTTTCATATATTAAACGTACAATTTCTTTTTTCATGCATTTCATTTTTCTCAACAATTGATACATGATAATAAAATAGTGATGAATGCTCATTTTTAATCAATTTATATTTCTTCCTAAGCAAATCATATTATTCATGCAATTCATTAAATGTGTCAAGCAATTCATCATATTCAATGGAATTATATACATTTTACTCATCGCATTCTTATAGGAGATCATTAATAGCCATGAAAGCAAGATTCATTGTTTCCTCAGATGAGCTAGTGTCATTATTGCTCCAAGTAACATTCATTACCTTCTTTTTGAATTTTCCTTTGAATATTCTCATTGGACAATCAACAACAACATGACCCGGCTTTTCACACTCATACCAAATTATTTTATCTTTCTTGTGCTTATGTGGTCAATTTTATTCTCTATTCCCATCCAACCGAGATTTTCCTTTAGACTTTTCGGAATTGAGGAACTTCTTGAATTTCTTTGTTAAATGTGTCAACTCATCATCACTATTTTCTTCATCATCACTTGAGCTAGCATCATCCAATTTTCTCACAAATGACTTAAAGACTATTTTCTTTTTATTCTTCTCTTCTTCTGTCCTTAAATCCATTTTGAACTTCATCTCATATTTCAACAATTTCCTCACTAAATCATCCAATTTCAAATTGTTTATATTATTTGATTCCTTGATGGAGGATGTACAAATTCTATATTTTTTAGGGAGTGGCCTAAGAATTTTCTTCACTTGAACACTAGAGTCAATGATTTTCCCTAAAACACTAAATTGATTCACAATCATTGTAAATCTCAAAATCATTTGATCAATATCTTCACATGCTTCCATTTTGAAGTTATCTAACTCGCACATAAACCGATTGATATTTGACTCATTGACTTGGCTTGCGCACTCATTGACCATTTCCAAAAACTTCAATAATTCATATACATTTCCAAACTCCAAAACATTGTTAATTTGACTTCGATCAATTGCACAAAGGAGATGGTTGAGTGACTTAGCATTCCGGGAGGCTTCCATGAAATCCTAATCGGTCCATTCAAAATGTGGCTTCAGAAACTCCACAACATTGCTATCCTTATTCATTGTCATTCTTGTACCATTTGTGATTACTTTGAAGGATTGCACATCAACAGTTAGAAGGTAGTTCAACATCCTCATCTTCCAATAGCTATAATCGATTCCGGTGTAGAAGGGAGGTTTAATGGTTGAAAATCCTTCGACAAGATTTGTTGAGTAGCTTGTAGAGGTCATGATCTATTCTCGGACGGTTAGATCTTAATTTGTTGAGAAAACACGTGCTCTGATACCAATCGAAATTACCTACAAGCGCAGAACAAACAAACTCTCTATACCCAAGAGAGATGATGAATTGGGCAATGACCTAATATTGCAGAAATAATATTTCTTGTCAATTTTACGCTATTAAATTAGTAGCTTTACCAATTAAATTTAGTTCTCAATTTCTCAATGACAAACTATACTAAATAATATGGAAAGACAATATAAAGCTTGAGATAAAATAAAGAGATAGAGTTAGAGAAATTGACACTGATGATTTATAGTGGTTCGACCAACTCTTTGCCTATGTCCACTCTCCAAGACACGCTTGAAGATTTTCACTAAGTTGAGTCATCAACTTACATCGAGTTTTTCGTGGCTCACTCATAACCAAGAGTTTTGTCTCCTATGTTCACTTCAAACATTTACACAAGAATTTTTCCAATAGCTCATTCTTAAACCCTTACAATGAGTTTTGTTCCTAGGCTCACTCATAATTTTTTACAAATTCCCTTTTGAGTAAATCCACTCAATAATGGTTTTCCCAACCACAAGAACTTGAACAATCACAAAGATAATGAAGATTTAGTGTGAGTTGCTAACCATAGAAATCTAAGCTCACTGCAAATGATAATGAAAGTGTAGTGTGTGAGCTTGAGTATGAAAGTGTATGATGTCGAAGGTTTTGTATACTTTATATTTTTTCCTTAGAACAAATTGTATGAAGGTTCAAGAGCTTTTCAAAAACGAAATAGGGACTCAATTTATATAGAAAATGAAAACAGTCTTTAATATTTACGCTGAGGCCGGTATACCGGTCTACAGAGGCTGATATGTCGGTCTTCTATTACAACAGTTATAAAATATTATTGTTTGACACCGATAAGCGTAAACAATATCAGATTACTGACCAGTATGAAGTCTGGTACGGATTATACCGATTTTTGAGAGCATGTAAAATTCGAAGGTAGACCGGTATGAACGCCGGTATGCTCTAGATCGATTCTAGTAACTGTGCAAACCCCATAATGACTAGTATGGGAGACCAGTATGGAGTAGCCCGATTCCAGAGGTGATGTAAAACTGCTCAGAATAGAGCATGGACACTAGTATGCCAGTATAGGGGACCAATATGCCTGTATTAGTGCCAAAATATCAAGATTTGAATATTAAAATCATTTTTCATATGACCCTAATGCATCTATATTAATGTGCGTATGTCATATGAGTTTAGAGACTTAAATTAACAACTAACTTTAGAAAGAGAGCTATAAGCTAAGACCACAAAAGATTTTCTTCAATAGGCGCATGTCTTCACATCAATTGCTCTTCATCACCAATGTGCTTAGACATCGTTTTGTAATATCCGCTAATGCGCGTCAAAGTCTTTTAGTGTTGCATCATCAAAATCCATCTTGCAAATATGTCAAATCATCCGATTGTAACAAACACTTAAACACATCATTTACAGTATAATTCCTTCAAGAAAAATGATATTTGTATAATGGAAGACAAAATGGTGATAAAATTTAATTACAAAGTATTAATACTCTGCGTTAAAATTACTTTTGAACTGTAGAATACTGATATTTTCTAATTAAATTTATCACTATTTTATTCTTCATTGGTACAAATATCACCACTCTTTTTGGAAAATCCACTTGCACTCATTGTTTGGCACCAAAATTTTGTTTTATTTTTCTAAAATAATTAATTCAAAAATTAAATCTCATCCAATTTGGATGATCTAACAATATTCAAGCTGTGGAAACGCAGACAATTAGTTATTTTATAACAAAGATCCTACAATTCTCAATCTATTCTTTTGTAAATGCGGGATTATTCATTAATATCACTTTAATATTAAAAAAAATATATTGATGGAGAAAAGAAAATAATTTAGAAATTTAAATATCATCCAATTTGGATGATCTAACAATATTTTAAGTAATGAATTTATTTCCATATGTTTTGAGCTGCAAAAAATAAGGTATATTATCTTTCACCGGTATTCTAACAATAAAAGGGGAAATTTTATCATTCCAAAAAAGAAATCAATCAATTTAAGGAGTAATTCTTTAATGCAACAGATTATGAATGACGTGATATCACCAATAAATTAGTAAATGACATATATGATTTAATATCCATCTTTTTAGTGATTTTTTAATATTTTAATATGCGTGGCAATGAATTATTAAATTGTTGTACGGATGACGTGTTATCTCGATTGTATTGTAGATTTTCTCCAATTTAAGTATATGAGAGGATGAAAATTCCTTAAATTGATTGGTATTGTTTTTGGAATGATAAAATTTCCTTTTTTTATTGTTAGAATAACCGGTGAAATATAATATTACCTGATTTTTTGCAGCTCAAAACATATGGAAATAAATTCATTACTTAAAATATTGTTTGTGTGAGAATTTGTGAAGACAAATGTGTATTAACATTTGCTTGATTAGAACTTACAAATGAGAAGCCTTTATATAGATATTATACAACTAACATATTAAATACATAAATACACAACTACCATATTAAATATACAACAACCATATTAAATAAATAACTATACAACTACCATATTAAATACACAACAACACAATTACCAACTACATATTACACACTACACAATTACCAACTACACAACTAATATCCCCCCTCAAAGTCAAGGTGGTTTAGACGAAACCAAATTGAGTTTGAAAACAAGTGTAGTGTAACGTCCCGGAAGAAAGGATTTGGTGAAGACATAAACTAATTGATCACACAGACTAGATACATCTGTTTGGAGATAAGACCTGTTTGGAGACAGAGACAATCATATAAGACCTGTTTGGAGATAGAGACAAGCATATAAGACTTGTTTGGAGGAGAAAATCTTTGGTACCAACAAGCCAATCATCATTTGCCACGCGTGCTAAAAAGTCAAAAAACAACTAAAAAATAGGAATAAAATTTACTATGTTATTTTTTAATTGGTTGGTGGTACCACGTCATTCATACCACTGTTGCACCAAAGATTTACTCTGTTTGGAGATAGAGACAAACATATAAGACCTGTTTGGAAACATTGATAATGAGATAAGATCTGTTTGGAAATAAGGACAATGAGATAAAACCTGTTTGGAAACAGGAACAATGAGATAAGATCTGTTTGGAAACAGAGACAATGAGATATCCAGAGATCAAAATTCTGGCGTTTGATACCATGTGAGAATTTGTGAAGACAAATATGTATCAACATTTGCTTGATTAGAACTTACAAATGAGAGGCCTTTATATAGGCATTATACAACTAACATATTAAATACACAACTACACAACTATTATATTAAATACACAACAATATAATTACCAACTACACACCACACTACATACTACACACTACACAACTACCAACTACACAACTAAGACTTAGATTGCATCCAAATTATTTTCTTTTCTCTATCAATAATTTTTTTTTAATATTAAAGTGCTATTAAT
The DNA here is from genome assembly GCA_019454045.1 of Zanthoxylum bungeanum. Lineage (NCBI taxonomy): Eukaryota > Viridiplantae > Streptophyta > Magnoliopsida > Sapindales > Rutaceae > Zanthoxylum > Zanthoxylum bungeanum. Next base: position 39,180 of record SKCR01055235.1, on the reverse strand, counting down.
GAATAATCCCACATTTAACAAAAGAATAGATTGATAATTTTATGATCTTTATTATAAAATAACTAATTGCATGCGTTTACACAGCTTGAATATTGCAATGAGGTGATGAAAAAACTGAAAACTAATGGTATTTTAAATAAATTTAATTTTTACATATAAAAATTTTAGTCTGTATATTAATTTATATTTATTAGGTGTAAATTGATTGAAAATTGTAAAATATAAAGTACTCTAACTGAAATTCTGGGTGTAAAATTGAACTTAAAAAATATAAATTAGTATAATAACAGAAACTTGGGTGTAAAAATGAAAGTTCTTAAAATTTTCATGCAACTCCTTATATAATTCAATCTCCTGGTTGAAAAATGATAATATCACTTATTTATATTTGAGTCAAACTTTGATTGCGGCATAATTTAATTTCATTTATATTTGGAACCAAGAAGAGCTAAAATTGCACATTTTTTATTTACCCAAAATAGAGATTAATGTCTTAAAAAATTTGACCATGAGACACCTAGAATTAAGTGAAGATTTGTGGTGTTAAGTTCCCTTAATCTCACTATAAATGAACCCTTTTGAGAGATTATATTGTCTTAATTCAAAGATAATCCAATCTAAAAAACCCTTTAAAAAGAAAAAAAAAAAAAAAGAAAAGGGAAGTGAAAGAAGCAAAGATGGGTTCCAAAATGATAGTAGTGAGTATGTGCTGGCTGGCATTAGTCATAGGGTCACAATGTGCAAATTTGAAAGTTCAAAAACCTGAAGCACAGGCCTCAGAAGCAAAGGCCTCTAAAAGTTTAACTGTTGTCATCAGAGATGAAATAGATGCTCTGCAATCACAAGGTGAAGTTTTTGATGTCAAAATGTATGGAGCAAAGGCTGATGGCAAGTCAGATGATAGCAAGGCATGAATAAATTCTGTTATTTGAATAACGGAAATTATCAATCGTATATTTAAAAGTTGGGGCATGTTATTAGAAATATGAAAATCCTGAAATTTTATTCACCGGTCCATATAAAGATTGCAAAGTGTATCATATTTTTACCAAATTTGGGTATACGATTGAAATGTGTATCAAATATTGGGTATACACATGATATAAACTGGATGAACGTTTTCTACATTTTTGATACACTTCGTAATCATTTGACGGACTGATGAACAAAGTTCTTAGATTTATGTATTTTTGAAAACGTGCAAAACTTTAGGTATACGATTTATGATTTTTCTTCGAGTAATTTCAATTTTTTTTTTTCCTTTGTTTAGGCTATTGCAAGTGCCTGGAAAGAGGCATGCACATCAGAAAATCCAAGCACTGTTGTAATTTCAAAGGGGATTACATGGTTGGTTCAGTAATGTTCAAAGGACCCTGCAAATCTCCTGTAACTCTTCATATAGAAGGAAACCTGAAGGCCCCTGTAGATGTAGAAAGGCTCAGTTCACAGGACGGATGGATCGTTTTCCTGGACATTGATGGTTTAAAAGTATCCGGAGGAGGAACATTTGATGGTCAAGGATCATATGCTTGGGCTAAAAATGATTGCCGGAAAACTGGAAAATGCAGTTCTTTGCCAACAGTAAGTACTTCCATTATAAATATTTTGCTTCATGGTAATGATAATGCAATGAGTTATGACTTTGGTTTTGATTTTGATTTGAAAAATAGAACTTAAGATTCTCTTCAGTCACCAATTCGAAGATACAAGACATAGCTTCACTTAACAGCAAGCTATTTCACATGAACATTTTGAATTGCAAGAACTTGACTCTTCAAAATGTTACCATCAATGCACCAGAAAACAGCCTAAACACTAATGGAATCCACATTGGTCGATCAAATGGGATTCAGATAACTGATGCAGAGATTAAAACTGGGGAGGATTGTATTTCTCTTGGTGATGGATGCCAACAAATAAGCATTGAAAAAGTCACCTGTGGTCCTGGCCATGGCATTAGCATTGGTAGCCTTGGCAGATACCATGATGAGCAACCTGTTAATGGAGTTACAGTGAGAAATTGCACTCTCAATAACACAATGAATGGTGTTAGAATAAAGACATGGCCAGATTCGCCTAGTGGTGTCGCCTCAGATATGCATTTTGCGGATATCATCATGAACAATGTCAGCAATCCCATTCTAATAGACCAAAGATACTGCTCTTATGGTGAATGCGAAGCTAAGGTATTTAATGACTCGCTAATTATAATTTCTCTACTATGAGAAATTCACATTAAGTTACTGAATTGGTAAATTCTTTTGTGTGTCTAGGCTCCCTCTCGAGTTAGGATCAGTAACGTGAGCTTCAAGAACATTAGCGGAACATCCGCGACTCAGCTAGCAGTGAAGCTTGCTTGTAGCAGAGGCATTCCATGCCGGAATGTGAATATTGGTGACATTCATTTGACATATACAGCACAAGGTACTGCTTTTTCAGAATGTATGAACATTAGGCCTGTGGTTTCCGGCAAAATGGTTCCCCGTGCTTGCTTCAAAAACACATGATCTTCCATCAGATGAGGACCAAAGTTTTAATTAGTCCAAGATTTTTATTCATATTCATGCTTACTTGCATGATGAGTGATGGTGGATTCTTATTGTATTGTGTATTTGTTTTTATTCAGAATCAATGGATTATTACAGGAGAAATAAACAAAAAAGATACAGTTCTTTATTTGAAAAAAACTATAAATGTGATGTGGAATGTTTCTGCTATAGTAGAAAATCTACGATATAACGGAGGTATCACGTCATTCGTGCAACAATCCAATAATCCATTACCACGTGTGTTAAAATAGTAAAAATAACTAAAAATATGGATATTAAATCATATATATCATTTATTAATTTGTTGGTGATACCACGTCACCGGTGTCTCCGTTGTACCAAAGAATTATTTAAACGGTTAAATGGATTAAATAAGTTAATTCGAATCGTTTAAACTGTTAAACGAAAATACATACATTAGGGAATTTTAGTCAATTAATAATTAATATGTATTTGTATTTGATACAAAATTTGATTAGATGCATATTAATTATTTGTCAATGAGATTTTGACATATGTCATTAATATATGTATTTGTTATTTAGTGTAATATATATATATATATATATATATATTAATAATTATATTAATTAATTATTTAGATATTTAAATGTTAAATATTTAGATAATTAAATAATATCAATATTACATAATTATTATGTAATATGTTTAATTATTATTGGTTACTAATAATATTAAACTTTAAGGTTAAAATATTCAATTTGAATTTGTCTACTTAACTTTATATTTAATTAGATTAATATTCATTTGTAATAATTGTTATTACATATGTTTATTTATTATTGGTAACAAATCACATGCCTTTTAAGCTTTAAGTGTTCAAATTGAACCAGTAATTTTAGACTTAATTAAATGAACCAAAATGACCAAATTGCCCCCAAGTTGGGTTAAGCCTTGTATATAAAGTGAAAAATTATTTTTTTCCTCTCGTATAAGTTATAACTCCTCCATGGTCGAAATCATCTCCTTAGAAAGCTCCTAAAAATATTTCTTTAGAGAAACTTGAGAGAAAATGATCAAATTAAGAAGAAAGCTTAAGGAAATTAGAAGATTTTGAGGTAATCTTTAATATTCTTAAGCTTAGAAAGTTTGTTTCTTATTCTTGAGTATATAGAATAGTTCTAGGGTTTCTTTCTTTCTTGGATTTTGAGGCTTTTTGATTTGAAGGATGGATTTGGAAGCTAGATGCATGTGTGAAGTAAGATTGAGTAATATTACTTCAATTTCGTCATTTGATGACTTATTGCCATTTTAGAGTATTATGACCACCCTTATAACTCATATAATTGTTCTTGAATTCTTCATTGGTGGTGGCTTTCATTGATGTAAATATTAATGTGATTAATGTTGAGAAAATTGGATTTAAAGTATGAAAATTGATATTTTTGGCACCCAAATCAGATCTGGAAGTTCTGAAATTTTGGTGATGAAAAAATATTATTTAAATGTATTGGATGTGTATTGGGCATTGGAATGATTGCCGGAAAGTGTGTCTGAAAATATGCGAAAACGATGAAAAACGGTGTTACCGGGTGAGTTTTGGGCTTACCGGGTGTCGGCTGTCCAAACAGTGAATTTGTCACTGTTTGGGTAGTCTATGAACTGCCCAAGTACTATTGGGGCTGACCTGAGCAGCCCCCATTTGTATTAGTTGGTCGGTTCGGGCAAAAACGTGTTTTATGCCATTTTACGAAAAAATATTTTCGTAAAAGTTTCGCGAAATTTTCTAAATTGTTTATATAGTTATTTGATAACAAATATAATATGTTTAGGTGAAATATGAATGAATTATTTATATTGGATATTGAATAATTTATTCGGTAAGTTTAAAAGTTTTAAAATTACGATTTCGCCCAAACAGCGCTTCCGCCGCGTCGACCCCAGCATGTTATAATAACATGTGATTTTATTTAATGTTTAAATATCATAAGATTTCGATTAATTTTGTCAAACATTAAAGATTATGCTAATAATTAGTTAATAATTGGTTACACAAATGTTTAATGTTAATAATTGGTTAATAAGCATGCACATAATTATTTATTAATTAATTAATTTAATCATGCACATAATTAATTAATTACAAAACAAACTAATTAATCTCACATATATGCATCATAATCAACTAACAACAAATTAACCAACTAATACCATATATATATAATAAAGATAATTATATAAATTTAGAACCTTGATTTTTGAGAGAGATTAAACTTAAATTAAGTGAGAGTGATTCAAATATAAAGAAAAATAAAGAGGTATGGCTTAATAAAAAAAAGAATAAAAGTTATCTTGTGAAAAATTGGAGTTTTGTTTGTTGATTTATAGGAAACTTTTGAGAAAACGTTGTAGAGAAGAGAAAGAGGAGAAAAAAGAATGGAGAGTGTCAATGGTTTTGGGGTTATAAGTTATAACAACACTTTGACGTCAAATTAGAAATTTTCGACGCTAAATGTTACACTTTTAGCGTCGAACAATTTATTCGACGGCAAAAGATCACTGACACTGGGTTATGTGTTACAACACTTTAGCGTCGATATCAAAAGTTCAACGCTAATATTAGGCCTAGAGATAAGACTCGGTAGAGACGAGACATCCCGATTGCCGTCCCTACTATCACAGGGTTTTGTTATAATATCATGTGGTTTTATTTAATATTTAAATATCATAAGATTTCGATTAATTTTGTCAAATATAAGAGATTATGCTCAAGAATTAATTAATAATTGGTTACACAAATGTTTAATGTTAATATTTTTATTCTAACTTCTCACAAAATTAATAAAATCCACACCAAACAACGAAGTAGAATTTAAAAAATAAAAGCGAAAAATTAAGATGATTGAGTAAATCTCTGTGGAAAGAGTCGGCACACTGATTTATGTTGTTATAATGATTAATTAGACCATAATTTTTTTGGGATTAAATCACTTCCTTATTCATTGGTGTCAATTTAATTATACCACATTATAAAGCAAAAAACTATCGCTAACACCACAGGCCTGACATTCTCGTGATTTAATGTCATTTTTATATTTTGAGGCCTATGATAATAGCATTATATTATAGTAAAATAAAATTGATACACTTAATTATTAAATTATTTATGAGTTATTATAAAATAAACTTGGGCCATAAACCGACTAGGACCGGCTCTGTGAGCATCAATATTTTGAATTTTGAATTATATGATTAAATAATGGTATTACTCTTTGATCAAGTATTGGTTAGTCACTTGGTCATTTTCAATACTCAATTACTTCCATAATTTCTTGACAATTTACTTTAATTTGTGTAGACGTTGATTTACAACCGACATCTACAATCGAGATACAAACGAGGGTCTTTGTTGCCCTAATCGAGATACAAACGAGCGACTTGAGAGTCGCCTGGAGAAGAATGACGTCTCCAGTGGACCTTAGTGAAGGTTGCTTCTGGTAATGGCTTAGATTTACTGCAGTCGACATCCCTGGGCGAGGTATTCGGGCGGGCTCCATTCGTCTAGTCTGAAGGCCATCAGAGCCCTTCGGTTTATTTGAGCCGAGTATGAGTCAAGTAGGGGTGAGCAAAACCGGTTTCGGTTCCGGTTCTGCATGAAACCGGAACCTACCCGGAAAAATTCGGTTCTGCACTAAGTGGAACCGGAACCTACCCAATTAAACAGGGTACCCTATTATTCGGTTCCAATTCGGTTCCGGTCCGGTTCTGGTTCGATTCCGAATTACCCTATTTTTAAATATTTTAATGAAAACTACATTCCAATATGAGTCCGTAGGAAAAAAACGGGGACCAAATCGGAGTGCAGAAGCTCAAGAACGAAGAAAATGAAATTTTAGACTTTTAATGCTCGTCAGCCTCATTACCCTTTCTGTTTCATTTACAATTAGGCAAGTTATCAGTGCATTGAGTTGCCTAGTTGTGAAACCTTGGGTATGCTATGTTTAAAGTTTAATCAAAGTAAATTAAAAAATAAATGGACAATCAATGGGAAGAATGATACCGTTTCATTTAATCTCTCTACATCATCGGTCAGCTCCTCCATCAGTTTGTAGAGTCTTGCAAACAATAGCATAAAAATGATCAAAATGGATCAAATGGATGAAATATTACAACAAAAAATCCGTGCCACTAACCTTCAAATTCATTTCTAAGTTCTTCATTTTGAGATTTTTGCAAAGCAAGTTTCAATGACAATTGATGCGTCTGCAGACCAACATTCAGAAACAGCAGTAAAAGAAACAACAACTATATTTACCTCCAGTTCCTTCACTTTTTTGTCATTCTCCTCAACCAAATTCTAGTATTGTGGAATCAAAGAGACCATTAACATGATGAGCAAATGCCAAATAGCAGACAAAAGCAAGCACACGGAGGTTCAAAATTTTTGAATGCAGCTACCACTCAAATAGTAGTGAAACCGGTTCTATATTCGATTCCAAAAATCGGTTCCATGGTCCGGTTCCGGTTCCGATCATTTTGAAACCGGAACCTACCCGGATAAAATCGGTTCCTTCATTTTTGGAACCGGAACCTACCCGATTACAACTGGTTCCGGTTCCAAACCCGGAAAACCGGTCCGGTTCCAACCGGTTCCGGGTAGACACGGAACCGTTGCTCACCCCTAGAGTCAAGTTCCTAACTGACCTGATGATAGTAGACAAACTGGGCCTGACGAGGCCAAGAAGAAGTTCAATCGTTTGGTATCGCAGATGATCCTAATCGAGTAGAAATGATGCATGAACCAAATGGAAGTCAATTTGATCAGACTTGACCACAATATTAGTCAATTGGGGGTGTTCCCGAATCAAACCTACATGTCGAATGGATCAAAGGTAGGTCAAAGAACTTTCATATGACTATTACGAGCCACGTGGGGGTGACCCCGTCGACTGGACTTGACGAGGCCAGCAAGACATTCGCTCGTTTGGTATCGAAGAGGGACAGAATCTGGCCTATGATGAGTGGTATTTATATCACTATTTCCCACTCATTTAACCTAATATTTTGTATAGTTTCTTGAGTTTTGTGAACGTTTTGATGTGTTTTGTGTTATTTTGTAGATAAATAAAGTTTCAGGACATTCTGGAGGCGATTTGGGCCAAAACAGTGAAAATTGGACAAAAAGGACATTTCAGTAAATTGTCAGCGTCGCGACGCCAAGACCTTCCGCGTCGCGACGCCTAAAATGCGCCGAACAGTGCTAACGTGCACCGGGTCCACAAATCAGAATCTGAGAAAAGTTTGACTTTGCTAAAATGCGCCGTGCCACGTGTCACCATCACAGCCGATCTTCTAACATGCGCCGTGCCACGTGTCAGCATCCTACGGTGCTGGCAGTCATCATCGCCACGTGTGCCACGTGGCATCCTACGTGTCTCCATGTCATCAGCCACGTCAGGAAGTCAACATTGCCACGTGTCGTGCCACATCATCATCAGCCAATCAGGAAGTGCCACGTGTCGCAATCCTACGGTGCCGACAGTCTCTTTCCCACGTGTCGCCACGTCATCGCCACATCATCGCCAATCATTGAGTATCTAATCCTTATCTGACACGTGGCGGATAAGAATCTCAGCGACCAATCAGAAGCCGCCACGTGTCACAATAATTGAAGCCCAACCACCTCGCCACGTGTCACCTTATCAGCTTATCCAGAATCTTCAAACAGATGAACCAGAGCTTGCCACGTCGACAAAAGATGGCGTAGCGACGCTGAGGGCCCTGGCGTCGCGACGCTGGAAGCTTACCGAGGCCTATAAATTGAGCTCAAGATTTCAGAATTCAGTGTACCACTCTCTCTCTTATATTCTATCTAAAGAGAGAGTTTCTCTCTCTACTTTCTTTTAATTTTTAGTTTTTTAGTTTTGTAATTAATTTTAATTACGTTTTGTAATAATAGTAATTTACTTGTTTTTTACTTTTTACAGTTTTTACTATTTACCATGAGGAGGTAACTTCTCCAGCTAGGGTGAAAGGTAATTCTTTTACTGTTACTATTTAGATTAATCTCCCTTAAAATAATATATTCACTATTTAAAATATTGACTTAAAAAGGATACCGCCAGATTGGTCGGTTGGTAATTCATTTTAATCTGGTTTAAACCTGACTAATAAAGGATACCGCCAGATTGGTCGGTTGGTAATTTAATTTTGGTTCCGCCTTTATGGCTGGTTGGACTTAATTTGACTAATCAGGTTACCGCCTATATGGCTGGTTGGAAAAAGAATCACAAGTTTATATATTATTTTATGGGAGATATCTAAATTAGTAGTAGTAAAAGTAATTACTTTTACCTTAGCATTTTATTTTATTGTAATTCACTTTTCAGTATTTACTTTACCGCATTTTTACTTTATGTCTTTTATTTTCAAGTTTTTACTAGCCCTAGTTATGTGTTGTAACTAAATTAGTTATCTGGGGTTGTGATGACTTTTAATATCACCGTTTTATAAGGGGTTAGATTATTCTTGGGTAATATAAAGATTTATTTATTAAGTCTTAAGCTTAATGCTTCTTGTTGTTTGATCACCAATAAGATTGATGTGGTAAATCTAAAATGAACTAGACATAGGGATTTTAGGTTTCAGCCTTAGACTTAATAGCCCACGATCTTCCTTGAGGATATATAACCCTTTAATAGATTTCCTTACAGGATAGGAATATACCTGTCGGGCGGGGGTAGCCATAATTGGAACTTAAACTTAATGAATCCAGATAATTTGGTTGACATAGACATATGGTTCAATTGGGTTAAACTGGGTATTTGCGTCTGACCATCGACAGAGGCTTTTGCATAATTTAGTGTTCCAGGTTAGTAAACTGATTTATTACACAAACATAAAATAATCACTTCATCTTTTAAAAGATATTAGAATGATTCACAACCCTAGATCCTTGTGTCTTTTGTTATTTTCCTTAGTATTTTCTTTTGTCTTTTATTTATTTATTTATTTTGCAAAACTACAATCAACCAAATCAATCAAGCAATCATTCTTTTCACCCTCAATTAGATATTTGTAAATAAATAAATTCAATAATTAATAACAACAGTAGGAATTAAGTCCTCGTGGGATCGATATTTTTATACTACTTGAACGATACGTGCGCTTGCGTTATACGTGTGTGTTTACGTCGGTCAGCCTACATGTCGTTTGAGCCAGGAGAAGGTCCATTAATATTCGCCTGGACCAGGAGATGGTCCATTAACTTTATTTGACTCCATCACGAGTCAATTGGGGAATGTTCCCGTCGATTGGACTTAACGGGGCCAGGGAGACATTCGCTCGTTTGGTATCAAAGAGGGACCAAATCGAGCCCACATGTCGTCTGGACCAGAAGAAGGTACATTAATATTTGTCTGGACCAGGAGAAGGTCCATTAACTTTATTTGACTCCACGAGTCAATTGGGGAATGTTCCCGTCGACTGGACTTGACGAGGGCAGAGAGACATTCGCTCGTTTGGTATCAAAGAGGGACCAATCGAGCCCATATGTCGTCTGGATCAGGAGAATATCCATTAAATTTATTTGTCTCCATCACGAGTCAATTGGGGAATGTTCCCGTCGACTGGACTTGACGAGGGCAGAGAGACATTTGCTCGTTTGGTATCAAAGAGGGACCAAATCGAGCCCATATGTCGTCTGGACTAGGAGCATGTCCATTAACTTTATTTGACTCCATCACGAGTCAATTGGGGAATGTTCCCGTCGACTGGACTTGACGAGGTCAGGGAGACATTCGCTCGTTTGGTATCAAAGAGGGACCAAATCGAGCCCATATGTCATCTGGACCAGGAGAAGGTCCATTAATATTAGCCTGGACCAGGAGAAGGTCCGTTAATATTCGCCTGGACCAGGAGAAGGTCCATTAACTTTATTTTATTCCATCACGAGTCAATTGGGGAATGTTCCCGTCGACTGGACTTGACGAGGCCAGAGAGACATTCGCTCGTTTAGTATCAAAGATGGACCAAATCGAGCCCACATGTCGTCTGGACTAGGAGAAGGTCCATTAATATTTTTCTGGACCAGGAGAAGGTCTATTAACTTTATTTGACTCTATCACGAGTCAATTGAGGAATGTTCCCGTCGACTGGACTTGACGAGGCCAGTGAGACATTCGCTCGTTTGGTATCAAAGAGGGATAAAATCGAGCCCATATGTCGTCTGGACCAGGAGCAGGTCCATGAACTTTATTTTACTCCATCACGAGTAAATTGGGGAATGTTCCCGTCGACTGGACTTGACGAGGCCATGGAGACATTTGCTCGTTTGGTATCAAAGAGGGGCCAAATCGAGCCATATGTCGTCTGGATCAGGAGAATATCCATTAAATTTATTTGTCTCCATCACGAGTCAATTGGGGAATGTTCCCGTCGACTGGACTTGACGAGGCCAGGGAGACATTCGCTCGTTTGGTATCAAAGAGGGACCAAATCGAGCCCACATGTTGTCTGGACCAGGAGAAGGTCCATTAATATTTGTCTGGACCAGGAGAAGGTCCATTAACTTTATTTTACTCTATCACGAGTCAATTGGGGAATGTTCCTGTCGACTGGACTTGACGAGGCCAGGGAGGCATTCACTCGTTTGGTATCAAGAGGGACCAAATCGAGCCCATATGTCGTCTGGTCCAGGAGCATATCCATTAACGTTATTTGACTCCATCACGAGTCAATTGGGGAATGTTCCCGTCAACTGGACTTGACGAGGCCAGGGTGACATTCGCTCGTTTGGTATCAAAGTGGGACCAAATCGAGCCCATATGTCGTCTGGACCAGGAGAAGGTCCATAACTTTATTTGACTCCATCACGAGTCAATTGAGGAATGTTCCCGTCGACTGGACTTGACGAGGCCATGGAGACATTTGCTCATTTGGTATCAAAGAGGGACCAAATCGAGCCCACATGTCGTCTGGACCAGGAGAAAGTCCATTGACTTTATTTGTCTGGACCAGGAGAAGGTCCATTAACTTTATTTGACTCCATCACGAGTCAATTGGGGAATGTTTCCGTCGACTGGACTTGACGAGGCCAGGGAGAATTCGCTCGTTTGGTATCAAAGAGAGACCAAATCGAGCCCACATGTCGTCTGGACCAGGAAAAGGTCCATTGACTTTTTTTGTGCCAGCGTTGCTTGGGTATCCAATCGATGATGCCTTATCTGATGCTGAGTGTCTACAGTTTCCCTCGATTTCTTCGCCAGTAATAAATGCAGCATTGTTTTCGGGGCCTCTTTTTGGCGGGAGAATAATGAGTTACTGTGAGGGATGGTATAAGAGGCCTTAAGGGGTCTCATTCGCGATATCTTCTCACGAGTCGCAAGTTTGAAGGGCTCTCATCGAGTTTAAAGTATTCTTCTCTCCTTTCTTTATGTTCTTCAAATCTTCAAGTCGTTCATAGATATATTCAAGTTTTTCTTGGTTGGAATTTAGGCTTTGATCTTTAATTGTCTCGAGGATATTTAAGATTGTGTTTGTGTGTAGCCTAGGTTTGATCTTCTGTCATGCTGGTTTTAGGTTGATTCGTTGTTTGTAGAGTGAACTGAAATGTCGTCTGAAGGTTGCTCAAGTTCTGATGATTCATCGATGAAGATGTATGTAGGCTCGCCCTTGCAAGTCGTCTCCCATTTTGGTAGATTTGATAAAGAAACGCCGAGTAGAGGGGATGATGATGTGCTGACTGTCGCGTCGATAGAGGCTCCTCTTGGTATACCCAAAGATGTATCGCCTCTCCATATTATCCCTTCCGAGTCGGGCGAACCTAGCACGAGTGAACCAACCAATCTTCTGACTAAAAATTCTCAGAGTAGTGTAACTGAGAGGACCATGAGGGAGATCAAGATAAAATACAGGTTTCCTGAGTCGGTTCGAGTTAGGTTGGCTTCTTCGAAAGAACGAATCGATTACAGGATTCACGGGTGGAATGGGTTCAACGAGCGTCCCTTTGCAGACGGGTTTAGGTTCCCAGTTCCAAAGCTCGTGTGGGAAGTTTTAGATCATTACGGAATAGCCCCTTCCCAACTCATGCCAAACACGTGGAGAGTCTTGATGTCGGTTTAGGTCTTAGCATATGAGTTGGGAATTAGATTCGGGGTGAAGGATTTACTCTACACATATTATATGAAGGAATATGTAGTGGAGAAAGGAAGATACCACTTATTCCTTCGACAAAAGAGAGAACACTTGATTTCGGGGTTGACTTCAAACGATAGAGGGGGCTGGCAAAAGTCTTACTTTTTCGTAAGCGGGGAGGGTGTGTTCGGGTCGACTGGGACTAGTAGAATTCCTGAGTGTTTGGAAATTACTAGTGAGTGTTGGTTACATTCTTTTCTTGTTTGTGGACTCAATGTGCCCCTGACGTTCTTTTGTCGTTTCTTTTGTAGGTTCCAACCGCAATCGTAGCTTCAACGTGACGCCTGGGTTCATAGTAAATACGAACTATATTCTGAGCCTTCCTCCGCTTGATAGGAATTAGAGGGTGGTGTTGGCGGAAAAGAGGTTAAGGCTGACACCGCTGTGGAAAGAAGTTTTCTACCTCGAAGGTATACCTTTGCCTCTGACCAAACATATACCGACAATCGTACTCATTACCTGGGCGTGTCGGGTCGTACACAGAGGGTGTTTATTTTCGCGGATTCTAACCCCGGAGGAAAATTTGTGCGCAGTTGAAAGGATGAGTCAATTCAGGCTTCCATCGGTGGAAGAGATTCTGGAACAGAGGAAAAAGGAGAATCCAGAGGAAAGGAAATTGATGCCGTCCCCAAATCTCAACCTTCAAGGAAAGATACTCCGACCATTCTTCATTCTGAAACAGTTCATAGAACGTCGACTGGGCCTGGACATTCTTCGAGGAAGAGAAAATAATTGCCTGATATCGAAGAGGACCCAGAGAACATAATAATCAAGATCCCAAGGAGCACGACGGTCATGTTGGATCCCTCTAGTCTGTCCAGCTTCGCCGACAGACTGCTATTAGAAGTAGATGAATGTCGAATGCTGACATTGGGGCCGTTGGAGGCTGCGAATCGAGCCATAACTAGAAACTATGAGGTAAAACTCTTGTACTCAGAAATCTTTATACATAATTTTGCTCATTTGTCTCTTCCTTTGTCGTGCCAAACTCTCGAATATGCTAATTTTCAACAAAGATATGTGGAAGTCAGTCTAAGGAAGGCAAAAGAACTAGAGAAGTCGAATGCGGCTCTGCGAAAAGAATTAGCTGAAGCTAAAGCCTCCTCTGAAGAGTCGAAAAAGAAAGCGAGGGAAGTCGAAAAAGAGGTTGGGGTCGCAAAAGCTAAACTGGAGGTGACGTCCTCCGAGTTGGAGGTCGCAAAGGAGAGCATTGAAGAGCTGGAAGGACAAAAGATCGGGCTGCTGGAAAGGTTGGAGGGAGTGGCTATGGAAGCCATTATAAAAGACATGAGTCAGCTCATGAAGGAATACTTATCAGGGAAACACAGCTCGTGGAATTAGACCCGTCCGGCGGTTCGGTTCCGGTTCGGAACCAAACCGAACCCGTCGGTTTCCGGTTCCACACTTAAGTGGAACCGGAACCTTGAACCGAACCGGAACCGACCGGTTCGGTTCCAAACTTTTTTTTTAAAATTTTGAAAATTAATTAAAATAAATGAGATTAATTTTATAAATAAATAAAATTTTTACATTGAAGAGCTTGAGCTTAAATTTTTAAAAATTTAAGTTGCCTACGTATCCTCCAAAGGTGAGAGGAATCAAAGCTCACGTAGTTCCATTACAATTTTAAGACATATCCCCTTTGTAAATTAAAATTTTACAATTATCAATCATCATTATCAGTTGATCCTTCGGCTCTGGTTCCGCTTGCACTTGTTGTTGCACTTGCAGATGCATTATCGAACAAATCTTCAAAATCATCGGGGGCATCTTCTTGTTGTCTCAGATCAGCTCGAGTTCAATCATCCACACAAGCTGTTGCTTCTAGAGTGCTTGGATGTAATGAAGATCACCTAGCTTCCATTATATTGCCTCCCAAGCTGAAGGCTTGCTCAACCGCAACGGTGGAAATATGTGCTGCCAATATCTCTTTAGCAATAATTGATAAAACATGATATATATTTTGATGTCGGTTCCACCATTCAAGGATTTTAAAATTTTTACTAACTAAACTTTCAGTAGAAAACTCAAAATTTGTAGATAAATAATTATCTAATTCGGGGTTATTAGTTGTCGTATCCCTAGCTTTTTTATTTCGTTGTAATAACCAACGATCTCATGCGCTAAGTCTTGTTTGAATTACCGGTTCGCTACTACTAGATTCACCTAATGTTCCTAAGTTATATCTTACAATATAATCATTAAATAAATCAATTAAATCATTTCTTAATTTCGTCATTATTCTTGTAATATCAATTTCAGCTAATATTCCTAAATAACCATAGTAAGCTTGTAAAGCACCATTCAAACCTTCTAATTTAAATCTAGGATCAAAAACAGCAGCAATAAGATAAAGTAAATGAATTTCTCTAAAATAATGCAACCATTTTACCTTCATAGCAGTAATGGTTTCGAACAAAACATAATTATTAGGATCGCTACTTTCAACATGTTCATCCAAAGTATCAACAATATTCAAACTTTCAAGAACAAATAAATGTGATGTATGATAATAAACACCGCTAAAAATTAAAGTAGCGTCATTAAAAACTTTTAAAATATCTAAAAAAATTTCACATATATCCCATTGACTAGGATAAAGTGTGATATTTTGAACATGTTGAGAAAAAAAACTACATAATGCATCTTTGTATTGAAATGCTTGACATAAAAGAAAATAAGTTGAATTCCAACGTGTTGGAACATCTCTTGAAAATTTAATCGGTTTAATACCATTTATTTTACAAAACTTCGTCCATTCTCTCATAACTTGAGAATATGACCAAATACAGTTAAGTGCCGTTTTAATTGGATCAAGGAAATGTGATAATAATTTTAGACCGTCTTGAACACATAAGTTAAGGACATGACATGTACAACGAATATGAAAAAATTGACCCCCTAAATTTGGTTGACATAAGGATTTTAAATCATTGATAGATGCAGTTGACTGGCGTAAACACACGCGTATAACGCAAGCGCACGTATCTTTCAAGTAGTATAAAAATATCGATCCCACGAGGACTTAATTCCCACTATTGTTATTAATTATTGAATCTATTTATTTACAGATATCTAATTGAGGGATAAGAGAATGATTGCTTGATTGATTTGGTTGATTGTAGTTTTGCAAAATAAATAAATAAATAAAAAGACAAAAGAAAATACTAAGGAAAATAAAAAAGACACAAAGATCTAGGGTTGTGAATCATTCTAATATCTTTTAAAAGATGAAGTGATTATTTTATGCTTGTGTAATAAATCAGTTTACTAACCTGGAACACTAAATTATGCAAAAGCCTCTGTCGATGGTCAGACGCAAATACCCAGTTTAACCCAATTGAACCATATGTCTATGTCAACCAAATTATCTGGATTCATTAAGTTTAAGTTCCAATTATGGCTACCCCCGCCCGACATGTATATGTCTATCCTGTAAGGAAATCTATTAAAGGGTTATCTATCCTCAAGGAATATCGTGGGCTATTAAGTCTAAGGCTGAAACCTAAAATCTCTATGTCTAGTTCATTTTAGATTTACCACATCAATCTTATTGGTGATCAGACAACAAGAAGCATTAAGCTTAAGACTTAATAAGTAAACCTTTAAATTACCCAAACTATAAAATAACCCCTTATAAACCGGTGATATTAGAATTCATCACAACCCCAGATAATTAACACATAACTAGGGCTAGTAAAGACTTAAAAGTAAGAGACATAAAGTAAAAATGCTGAAAAGTAAAAGACATAAAGTAAAAGCTGAAA
This sequence comes from Zanthoxylum bungeanum, assembly GCA_019454045.1. Classification (NCBI taxonomy): domain Eukaryota; kingdom Viridiplantae; phylum Streptophyta; class Magnoliopsida; order Sapindales; family Rutaceae; genus Zanthoxylum; species Zanthoxylum bungeanum. The sequence continues at coordinate 22,709 of SKCR01055235.1, read as the reverse complement.
AGTAAAATAAAATAAAATGCTAAGGTAAAGGAATTACTTTTACTATTTACTATTTTAGATGTCTCCCATAAAATAATATATAAACTTGTGATAATATTACCAACTGACCAATCTGGCGGTATTCCTTTATTAGTCAGGTTTAACCCAGATTAAAATGAATTACCAACCGACCAATCTGACGGTATCCTTTTTAAGTCAATATTTTAAATAGTGAATATATTATTTTTAAGGGAGATTAATCTAAATAGTAACAGTAAAAGAATTACCTTTCACCCTAGCTGGGGAAGTTACCTCCTCATGGTGAATAGTAAAAACTGTAAAAAGTAAAAAAAGTAAATTACTATATTAACAAAACGTAATTAAAATTATTTACAAAACTAAAAACTAAAAAAACTAAGAACTAAAAGAAACTAGAGAGATAAACTCTGTCTTTATATAGAATAGAAGAGAGAGAGTGGTACAACAAATTCTGAAATTTGAAGCTCTATTTATAGGCCTCGGTAGGCTTCCAACGTCGCGACGCTGAGCCCTTTGGCGTCGCTACGCCATATTCTATCGACGTGGCACGCTCTGGTTCATCGGTTTGCAGATTCTGGATAAGCTGATAAGGTGACACGTGGCGAGGTGGTTGGGCTTCAATTATTGTGACACGTGGCGGCTTCTGATTGGTCGATGAGATTCTTATCCGCCACGTGTCAGATAAGGATTAGATACTCAATGATTGATGCTGACGTGTTGGTGACGTGGCAGTGATGTGGCGGTGACATGGCGACACGTGGCAAAGTGACTGTCGGCACCATAGAATTGCGACACATGGCATGTTGTGATTGGTTGATGATGACGTGGCAGTTTGACTCGGTCAACCTGGTGATGTGGCTGATGACGTGGCAATGACATGGAATGACACATGGCACACGTGGCGATGATGACTGTCGGCACCGTAGGATGATGACATGTGGCACAGCGCATTTTAGCAGATCGGCTGTGATGGTGACACGTGGCACGACGCACGTTAGCAAAGTCAACTTTTCTCATATTCTGATTTGTGGACCCGGCGCACGTTAGCACTGTTCGGCGCACGTTAGGCGTCGCGACGCGAGAAATTACCAAAATGCCATTTTCGTCCAATTTTCACTGTTTTGGCCCAAATCACCTCCAGAATGTCCTGAAACTTTATTTATCTACAAAATAACACAAAACACATCAAAATATTCATAATACTCAAGAACTATACAAAATAAAAGGTTAAATGAGTGGGAAATAGTGATAGATTTACCACTCATCACACCCCCAAACCTAACATTTTGCTAGTCCTCGAGCAAAACACAGAAAAAATAACATAATAAAATAAAATTTAACTAAGCCACTTTCGTAGGGATCACGATTGCATTTAGCATATGCAACAAGCCTTTAAACCCCTAGGTGTCCCTAGTGGACGAGTTGTAGTCTCGTGAGGGTTTACAACAATGCTACCCACAAACATTTTATAAAAGTAAAAAGGTAGTGAAACTAATGCACACAAAAGCAAAAAGACAAGCGAAAAGAGAATAAAGATGTTAGTAACTAATCAGGTGAAACTTCTATTCCAAGTTACTAGTTGTTTTGTTTCTTTTAAATTACAGAATAAGTAAATTCTCCGATTATTTTTACCATTCTTCATATACACATCCAACAAGATATTAATCAACTCATTTCTGCCCACAACAGTCATAAGTGCAGTTGATAAGAGAGTAATATTTTTGTCCTAAAGTTCTATCAGATTTCACACCTTTTGGTAGCAATGAAATAATTTTTCTGATTTTTCTGATTTTTTCTTTGATTTTTTTTTTCTATTTTTTATTTATATACAATATCTTTCATCTATGTAACGAGTGTTGGGTCGGTGGCTCCCAAACCAGTTGGCTTTAGGGCACCAGGTGTTAAGACACCCCTACAGACTTAATTACTCAGATTTCAGATATATATATTTTTGCAGCATCTTTGATCCATGTAGCGAGCTTTGGACCAGTGACTCCCAAACCAGTTGGTTTTAGGGCACTAGGTGTTAAAACACCCTTACAGACTTAATAACTCGGATCTCGGATTTTTTTTTTACTCCACTGCTTTTTGAGATGCTTCCTCCAATTAAACTAGAGCACTGAATATTACAAACTTTTCAATTATAGCTCATGTCTGTATGTTATTATATATGTTGATAATACCTGTCAACTGAGCATATGGAGATCCATTTTAGTCTGTTTTAAGGAGAATTCACAAATTAAATAATTCAAAATGAAATAAACAAAAATTAACTTGTTTCGAAATAGGTTTGAGATACGTCTCAGGAGTGGAAACTCCTTACTCAGCTATCTCTTACCAATTTCACCTTTTTAGTCAAAATAAAAACACAAAAACACAAAATATTTTTGTAATTTTTGAAAAATTTTCAATTTTTTTGTATTTTTCGAAAAATTTTGGACTAAAAATAAAAACAACATACAAACTAAAAATAAGGTACTGATAAACTAATTCCCTCCCCCAAACCTAAATGAGACATTGTCCCCAATGTCTTCAACAGTAAAAGGAGAGTTAAGAAGGTCGTACCTGATTAGCTGAAAATCTACAGGAAATTAACGGTTAAGATCCAGATTAATCCGACGCCTCTTACCACGATCGTCCTCGGACCAATTTATCTTTGAAAGGATAGGGTCAACTTGTGGTTCATAGGCTAAAAGTTGGTCTATTAGATCCGGAGCAGTTCTGGCAGTAAAGAGTAACTCTTTCAAAGGTTTTGACACGAACCCATTTCTCCGGACATCATCAAGAAACACACAAAGAAAATCATAAAATCTATCAACGTTAAACAGCCCAATTGGTTTCTGGTGTATGTTAAGGTTCGCCCAAGATAGAACTATAAAAATTTCCTCCAATGTGCCCAAGCCACCTGGCAAAGCAATAAAAACATCAGCACGGTTAATCATTTCTACCAAACGTTCAGACATACCTGGCACGATCAGTTCCTCTCCGTTTGATGATCCAATAAGATTTGCCTCTGCCAAGGGTTTTGGGATGATTCCCAAAACGTGACTGCCTCCTTCCTGTACAGCCTTTGAAACGATCCCCATAAGTCCAAGATTGCCTCCGCCATATATTAAGTGCATATTCCTTGCAGCTAAGACTCGACCCAATTCCTGTGCTGCTTCTATGTATTGTGTCTTAACACCAACACTACTACCGCAAAACACGTAAATGTTCTCAACTCGTCTTCTCGAAGTGGCTTCCATTTTTTTTATGTATTTCTTTCTCAAATCAGGATGCCTTCCAAAGTGCAATGACCGGCTGATTTTATAGTACCTGAAACGGGTGAGTAATAATAGCACTAGTATCTTCCAGAGGAAGCTTATTAGCTAAACAACAAAATGAATCGTGAAATGTCAAAAAGTCTGGATCCTGTCTACGAAAATAAAGATAATTACAACAGAAAAGCATATTAAAGCAATAATTAAGGCAACGGAATTATGTACGCAATACGCCACTCGTTTAGTATAAATTCATTAGGATGCGTCTCAAGAATCCATTCCTTATTCAGCCATCGCTAATGAATTAGCTTTCATTTTTGCCAAACACCATTCCTTCTGTCTAAAAATGCTCCGTTTGTGCTTTTCCCTACAAAAATAACACACAAAATTAAAAAATTCTACAACATGTATACACAAAATATAAAACAGAAATTACAACAAATTGCATGGGTTGCCTCCCTGCTAGCGCTAAATTTTTCGTCTTCAGCCAGACGTGACTGAAATCCATATGTCAAAGAGGTTTCAATGTCGTTTTAGATGTGCGATCAAAGAAAATCCCTTGAGCGTTGCTTTTGAAGGGTCTCTTCCAACGGTAAGGTGGCAAAAAGAGTTTTGTCTCATTCAGTGCTCGTGCCACCTTTTTGATCTTTGTTGTTTCAGTGGTTCCTGAAAAGAAAGAAAGAAAATTAGGAGGTCTCGTATGGTGCTTGACTTTGAATGTGAGTTCTATTCTGTCAAGCTTCTGGGCGATATCTTTGATTTGTACTCCCCAAAACAGCGATGTTTCTCCTGAATGCTCTGGATCTTTATTAAGGTCAGACATTTGCTCCTCCATTTGCTCTGCTTTTTGCTCCACCTTTTCTTCACATATGTATTTTAAAATTTATGTATTCAGCTCTTCATCTGTTATCTGTGAAATACATGCTTCAAAATTGTCAACCTGTGGATGCAAAGATGTTTCTGACATTAGGTTTTCATCCTCTGATACAACTGGAATGGATGGTTCAGATAGATCTTCTTCAAACATCAAGGTAAAGCATGCTCCAAGATCTTCATTTTAAGGATTGAAAATTTGATCCTCCATTGTTGGTGCAGTTGGTATAAATAGATCAGCTTCATCCTCGTCAGAATCTGAATAATAAAAGTCAATTTGAGACTTTGCCGGTTCGGGCTCCTGAACTGATACCTCTGGTTGTTGATACTGCTCAGCCTCCTCATCTGTTGAAGTGTCATTGTGAAATGATTGGTACTTGAGGGCTTCATCAGTGTCATCTGAAACTGGTTCTTGAGGTATGTAGTCCTGGTTTTCTGTGAATTGTCTCATTTGATCTGTCATCCTCTGAATGAATTCTGATTGTCTCTGAATACTTTCAAATTGATTCTGGCTTGTTTTAAGCATTGCATCCAACTTTTCTTTTCGTTTCTTGAACATATCTTCAAGCATGTTTGGCAACTGATATTCCTCTGATGGTTCTGATTGTTGATGAAGATCATTGTAGGTGGGTGGTGGATAAGATGGAAAATGTGGTTCTGTGAAATGTGATGGCTCGTTATACCATGAAGGATCTTGATAGCTCTGCCACCCTGGATGGTAGTTGTATTTGCAATAATCTTTAGGGTGGTTACCATTACATATGTCACATCTCCCAATTGCGTTCTGTTGAGCAAATGTGGTATTGCTTGGTTCTGGCATCCAGTGATAATTGTTGGGCTGGACAACAGGCCTCAGAAAACCAGACTGTTGCTCTCAGATTTGGGGTGTATCTTCTAGTAAAGCTCGTGATCTTTCAATCTCCCAATAATGTTCCATTTTTCAATCACCTGAAAACAAAAGAATAAAAATTACAGATAAAAAAAAAATTAGATACAAGTAAATTAGATAGCTTCAAAATTAATAACTCAAGAAAAATAAGTCCCCGACAACGGCGCCAAAAACTTGACCGGCGTAAACACACGCGTATAACGCAAGCGCACGTATCGTTCAAGTAGTATAAAAATATCGATCCCACGAGGACTTAATTCCCACTATTGTTATTAATTATTGAATCTATTTATTTACAGATATCTAATTGAGGGATAAGAGAATGATTGCTTGATTGATTTGGTTGATTGTAGTTTTGCAAAATAAATAAATAAATAAAAAGACAAAAGAAAATACTAAGGAAAATAACAAAAGACACAAAGATCTAGGGTTGTGAATCATTCTAATATCTTTTAAAAGATGAAGTGATTATTTTATGTTTGTGTAATAAATCAGTTTACTAACCTGGAACACTAAATTATGCAAAAGCCTCTGTCGATGGTCAGAAGCAAATACGCAGTTTAACCCAATTGAACCATATGTCTATGTCAATCAAATTATCTGGATTCATTAAGTTTAAGTTCCAATTATGGCTACCCCCGCCCGACAGGTATATGTCTATCCTGTAAGGAAATCTATTAAAGGGTTATCTATCCTCAAGGAAGATCGTGGGCTATTAAGTCTAAGGCTGAAACCTAAAATCTCTATGTCTAGTTCATTTTAGATTTATCACATCAATCTTATTGGTGATCAGACAACAAGAAGCATTAAGCTTAACACTTAATAAGTAAACCTTTAAATTACCCAAACTATAAAATAACCCATTATAAACCAGTGATATTAGAATTCATCACAACCCCAGATAACTAACACATAACTAGGGTTAGTAAAGACTTAAAAGTAAGAGACATAAAGTAAAAGTGCTGAAAAGTAAAAGCTGAAAAGTAAAATAAAATAAAATGCTAAGGTAAAAGGAATTACTTTTACTATTTACTATTTTAGATGTCTCCCATAAAATAATATATAAACTTGTGATAATATTACCAACCGACCAATCTGGCGGTATTCCTTTATTAGTCAGGTTTAACCCAGATTAAAATGAATTACCAACCGACCAATCTGGCGGTATCCTTTTTAAGTCAATATTTTAAATAGTGAATATATTATTTTTAAGGGAGATTAATATAAATAGTAACAGTAAAATAATTACCTTTCACCCTAGCTGGGGAAGTTACCTACTCATGGTGAATAGTAAAAACTGTAAAAATTAAAAAAAGTAAATTACTATATTAACAAAACGTAATTAAAATTATTTACAAAACTAAAAACTAAAAAAAACTAAAAACTAAAAGAAACTAGAGAGAGAAACTCTCTCTTTATATAGAATAGAAGAGAGAGAGTGGTACAACAAATTCTGAAATTTGAAACTCTATTTATAGGCCTCGGTAGGCTTCCAACGTCGCGACGCTGAGCCCTTTGGCGTCGCTACGCCATATTCTGCCGACGTGGCACGCTCTGGTTCATCGGTTTGCAGATTCTGGATAAGCTGATAAGGTGACACGTGGCGAGGTGGTTGGGCTTCAATTATTGTGACACGTGGCGGCTTCTGATTGGTCGATGAGATTCTTATCCGCCACATGTCAGATAAGGATTAGATACTCAATTATTGATGCTGACGTGTCGGTGACGTGGCAGTGATGTGGCTGTGACATGGCGACACGTGGCAAAGTGACTGTCGGCATCATAGAATTGCGACACGTGGCATGCTGTGATTGGTTGATGATGACGTGGCAGTTTGACTCGATCAACCTGGTGATGTGGCTGATGACGTGGCAATGGCATGGAATGACACGTGGCACACGTGGCGATGATGACTGTCGGCACCGTAGGATGATGACACATGGCACATCGCATTTTAGCATATCGGCTGTGATGGTGACACGTGGCATGGCGCACGTTAGCAAAGTCAACTTTTCTCAGATTCTGATTTGTGGACCCGGCGCACGTTTGCACTGTTCGGCGCACATTAGGCGTCGCGACGCGGGAAATTACCAAAATACCCTTTTCGTCCAATTTTCACTGTTTTGGCCCAAATCACCTCCAGAATGTCCTGAAACTTTATTTATCTACAAAATAACACAAAACACATCAAAATATTCATAATACTCAAGAAATTATTCAAAATATAAGGTTAAATGAGTGGGAAATAGTGATAGATTTACCACTCATCAGCAGTATTTGCAGATGCATTATCAAATCCAATTGTTAAAATTTTATGCAGTAAACCATATTCATCAAAAATTACATTCATCATTCTATAAATATTCTGTGCAGTATGTTGGTCATCAAAAACTCTAAATGCAATAAGTCGTTTTTGCATGGTAAATGATGCATCAGTCCAATGACAAGTCACACCCATGTATGAATGTGTTTTCTAATAGTCACTTCAAATATCAGAACATATAGAAATACGACCTTTCATCTCTTTAAATATTTCATTTAAAATAATTTTACCATCTTTATATAATTTAAAAATATGACGTTTTATTGTGTTTCGAGTCATTCTACATGCAGAAGGGTTTAAAGCAGTATGCACGTAATTAGTAAAATGAAGTTTTTCACCAAAGCTTAAAGAAAGATGTGTCATATAAGTTAATTTCGTAAATTCTTCTCTATTTTTTGCATCAGAATATTTAAATAAATCTACAGCACTCGTACCTCTACTAGATGATGCGTACCTGGCCATTTGAGTTTGCGTCGTATCAATGTCAAGTTCAACCGGATGATGTTTTTCCATGTGCTTGATCATATTGCCGTATCCACCAGAAAATTTATAGGTAACCTCACAATAGGTGCAAATTGCTCGTTGTGTATCATCTTCTAGGCGTTCCAAATGAAAATGAATTTTGAAAATATCTGAGGACCGAGCCTTAACTTCTCTTCTCCGTGATTGTGCACCGACACTAGGGCCGCTTGACCGGTGCTTACACACGCGTATAACGCAAGCGCACGTATCGTTCAAGTAGTATAAAAAGTATCGATCCCACGAGGACTTAATATATAATCTATTAATTTTATGAGGTCAAATGATTACTAGTATCTAACAGGTTATTTGATTGATTTGAAAAGGTGATGATTCTAAATTTAAAACAAGTAAATTAATTGTTCAAAAGTAGGTTTAAGAAAATTCAATATTAAAAACTATCTAGGGTTGTGATTTCTTTGCAATATCATTTTAAAGATGAAGTGGTTATCTTATAGTTGGGTAAAATATTGATTTATTAACCTGGAACACAAAATTATGTAAAAGCCTCTTCCGATGGTCAAGTACAAATATCCAACCCAATTGAACCATATGTCTATGCCAACCAAATTACCTGGATTCATTAAGATTAAGTTCCAATTATGGCTACCCCCGCCCGACAGGTATATTCCTATCCTGTAAGGAAATCTATTAAATGGTTATCTATCCTCAAGGAAGATCGTGGGCTATTGAGTCTAAGGTCTTAAACTTAAAATTCATATGTCTAGTTCATTTTAAGTTTACCAGTTCAATTTTATTAATGGACAGTTAATAAAAAGCATTAAGATTAAGACTCAATAAATAAACCTTTATATTACCCAAACTATAATTTAACCCCTTATAAACCGGTTATATTGGATTTTATCACAACCCCAGATAACTGGCTTAGTTACGACACATATTTACAAGTAGTAAAAAAATAAAAGAAATAAAGTAAAATACTAAAAATTAAATAATGAAAAGTAAATTGTTGAAAAGTAAATAAAGTAAAAGTAAAAAGTAAAAAGTAAAAAGTAAAAAAAAATGAAAATAAAAGTAAATTACTGAAAGTAAATTGCTGAAATTAAATAAAGTAAAAGTACAATAAAAGAAAATGTGGGGGGTTAGAGGATCAACTTTTATTACTACTATTTTAGATATCTCCCTTAATATAATATATTAACTTTGCGTGATAATTACCAACCAGCCATATAGGCGGTATCCTGATTAAGTTAAATTAATAATTAATTACCAACCGACCAACCAGGCAGCATCCATACTTAGTCAGGTTAAAACCAATTTATAATTAATTTCCAACCGGCCAATATAGCGGTATCCTCATTAAGTCAGGTTTTAAATAGTTTATATTTTATATTTAAGGGAGATTAATCTAGATAGCAATAATAAAAGCTTTACCTTTTACCCCAGCAAGGGGGAGTTACCTCCTCATTGCTTGAAAAATAAAAACTGCAAAAGAAAAGAAAAAAAAAATTTGTGCGTAAAAGTAAATTGCGGAAAGTAAAAACTGAAAAGTAAAGAAAAGAAAGTGCGAAAACGGAAATTAATTACTGGAAGCTGTAAATAAACAAACAAGATACAATCTTCTTATTTATTCATTAGGAATTTTCAAAGAAGAAAGTATGAAAATTTACAAATGAAATGGCTTGGTATTTATAGGCAAAATTTTGCCTCCATCAAATCATCCATCAAATTCTCCACCAAATCCATTATTAATTTCTCCACTAATTACTCCACCAAATCCATTATTAATTGCTCCAATAATTGTTTATCATGTTTGGTGGTTATTTGATAATTTTTATAATTTATTTATTAATTTATTTTTTGCTTTGAAAATGATTGAAAATGACTTTAATAATTACACACAACACACTGCTGGATGGTTCATCAATTTCGGTCATGAAATATTCAGAATTCGAAATTATTTTGTCTTTCAAAGTTGTAGATATTCGATTCTTTTTTAATCTGGCACTTGAATCAGCTCAATCCGATATTTGAGTGAAAAGTTATACCCAAAATATGACAGATGCGCAAAACTTGAATTTCCAAAACTGCACTTCGTTAAAACGCCCTTTCAAGTTTCCAATCTCCAAAATTAATATGTCAAGTCCAATTTTTACCCTTATTTGACCCACATTTTCGTCCTAAATGATTTCATTAAGTCCCAATATTATTTTATCTGCAAAATAAACTAAAACACATCAAAACGTTCATCAAATCCCGAGAAACTAAACAAAATATTAAGTAAAAAGGGCGGTAAATATTGATATATTTTCCGCTCATCACACCCCCAAACCTAACATTTTGCTAGTCCTCGAGCAAAACAAAAAAAAAATTAAACTAAGCCACTTTCGTAGGGATCACGGTTGCATTTAGCGTATGCAACAAGCCTTTAAACCCCTAGGCGTCCCTAGTGGACGAGTTGTAGTCTCGTGAGGGTTTACAGCAATGATACCCACAAACATTTTACAAAAGTAAAAAGGTAGTAAAACTAATGCACACAAAAGCAAAAAGACAAGAGAAAAGAGAATAAAGAAAGTTAGTGACTAATCAGGTGAAACTTCTACTCCAAGTTACTAGTTGTTTTGTTTCTTTCTAAATTACCGAATAAGTAAATTCTCCGATTATATTTACCATTCTCCATATACACAGCCAACAAAGTATTAATCAATCTCATTTTTGCCCACAACAGTCATAAGTGCAGTTGAGAATAGAGTAATATTTTTGTCCTGAAGTTTTATCAGAATTCACACCTTTTTATAGAAATGGAATAATTTTTCTGATTTTTTTTTTCTGATATTTTTTTCTATATTTTTTATTTATTTATATACAATATCTTCCGTCTATGTAGCGAGTGTTTCGTCGGTGGCTCCCAAACCAGTTGGCTTTAGGGCACCAGGTGTTAAGACACCCCTACGGACTTAATTACTCAGACTTCAGATATATATATTTTTGCAACATCTTTGATCCATGTAGCGAGCTTTGGGCCAGTGACTCGCAAACCAGTTGGCTTTAGGGCACTAGGTGTTAAAACACCCTTACAGACTTAATAAGTCGGATCTCAGACGTTTTTTTTTTTTTTACTCCATTTCTTTTTGAGATGCTTCCTCCAATTAAACTAGAGCACTAAATATTACAAACTTTTCAATTTTAGCTCATGTCTGTATGTTACTATGTATGTTGATAATACCTGCTAACTGAGCATATGAAGATCCATTTTAATCAGTATTATAGAGAATTCACAAATTAAATAATTCAAAAGGAAATAAACAAAAATTAACTTGTTTCGAAATAGGTTTGAGATACGTCTCAGGAGTGGAAACTCCTTACTCAGCTATCTCTTACCAATTTCAACTTTTTAGTCAAAACGAAAACACAAAATATTTTTGTAATTTTTTCAATTTTTCAATTTTTTTTTGTATTTTTCAAAAAGTTTTAGGACTAAAAAATAAAAACAACACACAACTAAAAAGAAGATATTAATAAACTAATTCCCTCCCCCAAACCTAAATGAGACATTGTCCCCAATGTCTTAAACGATAGAAGAAAAGTTTAGAGGATAATACCTGGTTAGTTGAAATTCTACAGGAAATTAAAGGTTAAAATCCAATTAATCCGATGCCTCTTACCACGATCGTCCTCGGACCAATTTATCTTTGAAAGGATAGGGTCAACTTGTGGTTCATAGGCTAAGAGTTGGTCTATTAGATCCGGAGCAGTTCTGGCAGTAAATAGGAGTTCTTTCAAAGGTTTTGACACGAACCCATTTCTTCGGGCATCATCAAGAAACACACAAAGAAAATCATAAAATCCATCAACGTTAAATAGCCCAATTGGTTTCTGGTGTATGTTCAAGTTCGCCCAAGATAGCACTATAAAAATTTCCTCCAATGTGCCCAAGCTGTTGGGGTTGGTGCTCAGAGCGCCAATTCCCGGTTGTATTTCTGTTGAATACTTCTGTAAAACATTATTATTATGAATAATATATGCAGTTTCTATAATATAATCTATCTTTCTATATGGTAAAGACGTAATGACCCGAGAATGATTAGTCATGATACAGTTGCAAAAGCGTCGCAACGGACATTGAGAAGTATCATGACGTTGTCATTCTCAGACAGTTCCTGGTCAAGGTTTACACTACTTGGTCAGTATAGTAAACCCGTTGAGACCGGTACATGTCGTATACTGGAATATATGATTCCAATGGTTTCTCAATGAACCATAAGTCTTGGAGACTAGTATAGACGTGTAGGTGTTTATAGGGGATAAACACTGAACGACTCACCGAATATTCTTAATCGATGGTACACCAGCGTCAATAAGAATCTTCTTGGGTTGAGTAGCACTTGTGATTCTTAGACTTGAGATGCCATTGTGGGCACATGAGACATCTTCTACACTTAGATGGTAGTCACGTCACCGATCTATTTAGATCAGAGCTCCGCCTGTTCGTTGGGTGTAGACAGATCCTCAGGGTGTCCTATGTGTATCAAGATAGGATCCGTCAGTTCTGTGTATCAGAGCATAGGTAGTCATATGATTAGCAATCAGATAAAACCATGGGCCCGTGGTAAAGTTTAGAAGCTAGTTCTAAACATTCTTTTTGAGATTGCTAATAGAATAGTCGACTGGATAATCCCGATAGAGATTTGACGTTTACATCTATATCTCTGGGATTTATCCGGATACCTGTGACGGAGGAATTATACATTTGCCATGACCTTGACCTGTATGGTTCAGCGAGATTATCCGTGATCGTCATAATCTACGGGTGGATAGATTATGGACACGAAATTAGATTTCGTGACGGATATACCTGAATCTAGAGAGTCTCAATAATGAAACATACTCGTAGAGCACTAGAGCAACATTAATAAATAATATTGATTATTTATAAAGTCGTTTAAAGGTTAAACGCAATATACGTGCTAAAGGGACTAGATAGTCATTTGCCTAATTATTGTGTATTTACATTTATACTTGATTAATTTAAATACACATTAATTACTAGTCAAAATGAGTTATTTGACTTATATCCTAAATGAATATATGTTTTTAATATTTAATGTAAATATTATACATATATTTAATATATTTGTATTTGATTAATTAATTAATTATTTAATTGTTAAATGATTAAATTAATTAAAATATAAATATCTTACATTAGGATATTTAAAGTAAATGATGTTAGTTGCTTTTGTTGACTTAATTAAATATCTAATAAAGTTGTATTTAGATATTTATGCAAGTTGACCAAATTAAGTTGAAATGAAAATGAAATTACCAAACTTGTATATGTCTTTGTGATTTTCGGCCAAGGCACATTTGGTGCAAGTATATATTGATTTTCATTTCACTTTACACTTAACCTAATACACTTTACCAAAAAGAATCTCCATTGAAGAAACTAAGGAAAGCTTGAGAAAAGAAAGATAAATCAAAGAAAGCTTGGAATTTTAGTAAGTTTTTCAAACTTGCTATTAGAGAGGAAAATGTTCCTTAGGTTCTAGGCTTCAACATGTGATGTTCTTAGATTATTTCTTTGTGTTTTTGTTGATGGAAGTTTGATTGAAGTGTTGAGCATGTATGGTGAAGGAAGGTTGTGATTATTGTAGTTGTAAACTTTCTTTTAAGGTTTTGGAAACCATGTTGCTAATCTAGAGTTATTGACCCACTCTTAGATGACCTAGATTTTATCTTGAGTTGTTTCATTGTGTTGAGACTTGGATTGGATGGAAGAATGATGATTGAAGTAATTGATTTAATGTATTTGGTCTAATTTGTCCAATTTGTGGAAATTGAAAAATTAGGGTTCATGACCAATTCCAAATTTGGGGATTTTCATATATGTTGTGTATTTGTGTGTGTATATGATGCATATAAAGTTTCATGTTCATTGGATTACATCTTGATGTATTTTGATGCATGAAATGACAAAATGCACAAACCCCCCCTTTAAGGTTCTCTCGGCTTTGGTGAGAAAATTTGGGGATTTTGGTTGCTTTGGTGTTTTGATGTTTTGAACATGCTAAGTTCATCTTAGAAATGATTTAGAATCATTCAAAATTGATTAGATCAATTTCGGACTAAAATGGACAAAATACCAAAGTAAGGGTAATTTGGTAAATTCACTTAAATATGATTTATTGAATTTTATTTCATAATTTGATTATTGGAATATTAAATAAATATGTTTATTTAATTAATCCGAGAAAAAGTTTTGAAATCTGAAAATCGGATTTTCATCGCTTCCGCTGCGTTACCGGATTCACCCAAAAAAAAACCCCTACAAAATGGTATCAGAGCGAGTCTGATTCTAGGCCACCTAATATGATTAGCCTTCATTGAATCAATGTTTAATCATGTTTTCTAGACTTTATGCATGCTTATTAGGATCTAAATTGGTTAGATTTAGGGTGTATGACACTTAGAGGAAAATCCCTAATTAATAATGTTTGAATGTAATTATGTATTTGATGCATGTTATATGGTCCTTCTTGTCAATACGGTTTATGAATACTTCTTTGTGACTACATCCGAGACCGTGCCTCTGCTGTGAGGGTGTAGCCGATAAAGATTTATTTATACCGGATGTATATTAGATACTAGGTAAATTCAAGTAAAAGCGGAATTCTGAACGTGCCCTAGCTGTCAGGATTACGTAAGTAACTTGAGTTATCATTGACGAGTTTAACCTTGGTACGTCTCCTTGTGGGCCTGCCTTCGCAGCGACAACGAGAAACGGCCAGGACCGGTTACTTAGGAGTCATTAGTGAATGATTGACAAATGAGTTGTCTACCTGATGAATATACGTAGGCGAGACCGTGCCTCTGCTGTGAGCCGAAATATATTCACGGGATCCACTTTTCACTATTAGTATTTAATTTAATTATTAAATATTTGTATTCTGTTTTGGGATTACAATATTGCATGATTTAGTGGGAGGGGCATATTAGATTAAAAATCCATGATCTAGTTTATGTTTTTTGATATTATATGAAACTGCTTAATTTCTGCTAACCGTTTTTTCGTGATCTATATGATAGATTGGCGATGGCGGCACAATCCACAAATCAGTTTGCGCGTATGCTTGATGCGAACAAACTGAAAGGCGCTGAAAACTTTGCAGACTGGGAATTGGATTTGAGGATTGTCCTTGATTCCGAAAAGCTGGGTTATGTTCTTGAGGGTCCGTTGCCCCTTGCAGTGGGTGCGGATGCTTCGGAGGAGGAACGCCAAGTTTTTGAAACTATAAAAATTTCCTCAATGTGCCCAAGCCACCTGGCAAAGCAATAAAAACATCAGCACGGTTAATCATTTCTAACAGTCGTTCAGACATACCTGGCACGATCAGTTCCTCTCCGTTTGATGGTTCAATAAGATTTGCTTCTGCCAAGGGTTTTGGGATGATTCCCAATACATGACTGCCTCCCTCTTGTACAGCCTTTGAAACGATCCCCATTAGTCCAAGATTGCCTCCGTCATATACTAAGTGCATATTTCTTGCAGCTAAGACTCGACCCAATTCTTGTACTGCTTCTACGTATTGTGGTTTAGTACCAACACTATTACCGCAAAACACACAGATGTTTTCAACTCGTCTTCTTGAAGTGGCTTCCATGTTTTACTCTGGATGTCATCAAAAGTGCAATGATGAGTTGAATTTATAACACCTGAAAAGGGTGAGTAAAATAATAGCACTAGTACCTGCCAAATGACAATTATTAGTTAAACAGTAAAATAAATCGTGATAGTCAAAAAGGTCTGGATCCTGTCGGATAAAGTACAACAAAACAAATTACAATTATTAGGAAAAGAAAAAGAGATATAATATTTACAAGAAAAGTAGCGGCTTGATTGACGTCTATGCGTCAGGGACAAGCTTCCCATCCAATTTTCTTATAAATTGGCAAACGGGTCTTTTTGAGTCAGATTCCCAATACTTAACTGTTGTCTTTCTTTTTGAAATTGTGTATGTAATTTGCGAATGGCTATGTGTACATATCCACTGGGATGCGTCTCAAGAGTCGAAGATATATCATCTAAAGACTCCTTACTCAAGCCATCCCTAATGAATTTAAATTTATCTTCGCGATTATCAGACACCATTCCTAAAGAACGACAACGAGTACTGCAATTCCAGCGTGCACATTTGTAACAAACACCCATTTGCTTAGATCTACGTTTATTTGCATATGTGCTTCTTCCAAAACCAGGCAGATGTGAAATAAATGAGTCAGAAGACTCAGCTGCCAATCAGACTCTTGCTTCAATTACCCAACGAATATCATTAAGAACACCATGGATTGTTAGTAGTCTCATCCGTTCATAGCGAGCTTTGTAAACTTTCATCAGAGATTTTTGAGGGAGAGAAGTAAATTGCTTGTGAAGATTTTCTAGAGCTTCTTCCATCCTGAAATAACTTAACCTGCAAAAACTAAACACACCAAATTAAATCACACCAAATCACAATATATACAAAAATTGCATGGGTTGCCTCCCTGCGAGCGCTAAGTTTAAAGTCGTCAGCTAGACGTGACTTCTTGAACGTTAGGCTGGATCTGAAAGTGTGACACTTTCTTTTTGTAGCTCAAATGATTCTCCCCAATAGTGCTTGACACCCTGACTGTTAACCTTGAATGTGTTGTTGGTATTGGGATCCAGTAACTCAACAGCTCCATAAGGTAAAACTTGAGTGATCACAAATGGACCTGACCACCTAGATTTCAACTTTCCAGGGAAAAGTTTCAACCTCGAGTAGTACAACAACACTTGCTGCCTTGGTTCCAACTGTCTGTGCACTATTTTTCGGTCATGCCATTTCTTTGTCTTTTCTTTGTATAATCTGGCATTCTCATAACCCTGTAGACGAAACTCCTCCAATTCGTTGAGTTGATGAAGTCGTTTCTCCCCTGCAGCTTGTGAATCAAGATTCAACTTCTTCAGTGCCCAGTACGCCTTGTGTTCAAGCTCAACTGGCAGATGGCATGCTTTCCCAAACACCAATCGATATGGGGACATACCAATGGGTGTCTTGTAAGCTGTCCGGTAGGCTCATAATGCATCATCTAGTTTTGTTGACCAATCCCTCCTTGTTGATCCAACGGTTCTCTAAGATTCTTTTGATCTCTCTATTTGAAACCTCAACCTGTCCATTTGACTGTGGATGGTAAGCAGTGGCAACTTTGTGAGTAACTCCGTATTTGGATAAGAGTGCATCGAAATATCTGTTGCAGAAATGTGACCCACCATCGCTGATGATTGCACGAGGTGTTCTGAACCGAGTGAAAATGTTCTTTTTCAGGAATTTGATCACCACTTTTGAATCATTGGATGGCAATGCAATTGCTTCAACCCATTTGGAGACGTAATCTACAGCAACCAGGATGTACAGGTTTCTGAATGATGGAACAAAGGGTCCCATGAAATCTATACCCCACACATCGAATATTTCCACTTCTAGAATATTTTGCAACGGTCCTTCGTTTCTCCTGGAAATATTTCCCTTTCTCTGGCACCTGTCACATTGAAAAGCAAAAAGATAAGCATCTTTAAAAAGAGTGGGCCAGAACAAACCTGATTGAAGAACTTTTGCTGCAGTTTTGTTTCCGCTGAAGTGTCCGCCATATGGTGATGAATGACAGTGCTGCAAAACACTGTTGACCTCCTCATGTGGAACACATCGTCTCAATAATTGATCAGCACACCGTTGTGAAAATGTACGGCTCATCCCAGACATAATTCTTGACTTCTTTGAAGAACTTCTTCCGTTGGTGAGTTGTCCATTCCAACGACCATTTTCCTGACACAATGTAGTTGACATAGTCAGCATACCAAGGAACTTCCTGTTGTTTCATGGCAAATAAGCTGTTTCATCTGGAAAAGTTTCTTTGATTGACAGTTCTTTGCCAGCTGTTTCTCCATTATCGAGCCTCGATAGATGATCTGCCACCTGATTCTCTGTCCCTTTCCTGTCTCGAATCTCCACGTCAAATTCTTGCAGAAGAAGTATCCAAGGATCAATCTGGGTTGGCATCTTTCTTCGTGATCAGATATTTGATTGCTGAATGATCTGTGTAGACCACCACTTGGGACCCAGCAGATAGGAGCGTAATTTGTCAAAAGCATACACAACTGCGAGCAACTCCTTTTCGGTGGTTGTGTAGTTGAGTTGAGCTTCATTCAGAGTTCTGCTGGAGTAGTAAATGGTGTGGAAAATCTTTGCTTTACGTTGTCCCGAAACTGCACCTACAGCAAAATCAATAGCATCGCACATCACTTGAAATGAATGGTCAAGTCTGGTGCTACAATGATGGGGGCAGAAACCAGCTTGTGTTTTAAGATCTCGAAAGCTTCCTGGCATTCTTTGGTAAAGTTGAAAGGCAATCCTTTTCCAGAAGATTGCAAAGAGGTTTTGCAATTTTGGAAAAGTCTTTGATAAATCTCCTGTAAAAACCGCATGTCCAAGAAAACTTCGAATCCCCTTGACAGATGTTGGTGGAGGTAGTTTTTCAATTATTTCAATCTTTGCTTTGTCTACCTCGATTCCCTTTTGTGAGATCCGGTGTCCAAGAACAATGCCTTCTTGTACCATGAAATGACATTTCTCCCAGTTGAGTACCGCGGTTTGTATCTTCGCACCTTTGTAACACATGTTCCAGATTTTGCAAGCAATGGTCAAAAGAATCTCCAAACATAAAAAAGTCATCCATGAATACCTCCATACTCTGCTCCAGCATGTCTGAGAATATGGCCATCATGCAACGTTGAAAGGTGGCGGGGGCATTACATAATCCAATTGGCATCCTGCGGAAAGCAAAAGTACCATAGGGACATGTAAATATGGTTTTCTCCTGATCTTCTGGGGCGATGGCCATCTGATTGTACCCTGAATATCCGTCAAGAAAGCAATAGAATTCATGTCCCGCCAATTTGTCTATCATCTGGTCAATGAATGGTAGCGGAAATGGTCATTTCTCGTGGCTTTATCCGCTTTCTGTAGTCTATGCATACTCTCCATCCAGTCACCGTTCTTGTTGGAATCAGCTCGTTCTTTTCATTGGTAACCACAGTAATTCCTCCTTTCTTCGGCACACACTGCATAGGACTTACCCAACTGCTGTCTGAGATGGGGTAAATGATGCCAAATCCAACCATTTGATGATTTCTTTCTTCATGACCTTCATGATTGGATTGAGTCTCCGTTGATGTTCCACTGTGGGTTTGTACTCATCGTTCATCAGGATCTTGTGCATGTAAAATGATGGACTAATGCCTCGAATGTCTGTTATAGTCCAGCCAATGGCTTTCTTGTGCTCTCGTAATACTCTCAGTAGTTTTTTCTTCCTGCTCCAATGTTAGTGAAGAAGAAATAATAACAGGTAATTCAGAAGAGTTTCCAAGAAATGCAAACCTGAGATGGCTCGGAAGTAACTTCAGCTCCAACTGTGGTGGTTCTTCAATAGAAGGCTTGATTCGATCTTTCTTTGGCAGTTCCAAGCTTTCAACTGGTGGTGTTGCTTTGAATCGGAATGGTTTGTCAAGGTAGTTGATACATTCCAGGATTTCAGCATCTAGCTCGCTGTCAGTCATGTTGGTGATGCAAGCTTCAAGTGTATCTGTGGGATTTGGCTCAGTATTTTGAAAGAATACTATCAACAACATCAACTCTGAAACATTCTTATTCCTTTTCATCGCTCGGGAATTTCATGGCTTTGAAAACATTAAAGGTCACTTCTTGGTCCTGCACTTTCATGGTCAGTTCTCATTTTTGCACATCAATCACAGTTTTACATGTAGCTAAGAATGGTCTCCCAAGAATGATAGGTATTTCTTTGTCTTCTTCCATGTCAAGGATGATGAAATCTGCTGGGAGAATTAGTTTGTCGACTTTGACCAGCACATCTTCAACAACACCTCTTGGAAATGCGAGTGTTCGGTCAGCAAGTTGCAATGAAACTGAGGTAGGCATTGCTTCTCCAATCTTCAGTTCCTGTAAATAGAGAAAGGCATCAAGTTAACACTGGCTCCTAAATCACATAAAGCCTTACCGATGTGTATGTTCTCCAATGGTGCATGGGACAGTGAAACTGCCAGGATCTTTCAACTTCGGAGGAAGTTTCCTCTGAATGCTACGTTTGTAGTCTTCCCAATCTTCGTTTTCGTGAAAGACTGTCTTTCATGAATTTTACATAGCTGGGCATTTCTTCCAAGGCTTCTGCAAATGGAATGTTGATGTGAAGCTTTTTGAACACCTCCAGGAATCGAGCAAACTGCTTGTCCAGTTTGTTTTTCTGAAGACGTTGAGGAAAATGTGGGGTGGAATGATCTGACTTTTTTCCTTCCTGCTTCTTTTCCTCCATCTGTGGAACTGCATCTTTTGGAACTTCCTCAATTGTTGCTTTGATTCCAACATCTTTATGATCTCAGTACCGCTATTTAAGGTAATAGCTTGACATTGCTCCTTCCCTCGGTTCTTTGGATTTGGTTCTGTGTTGCTGGAAGATTACCTAGCGGTCTGTAACTCTGAGCGTTGGCCAATTGTCCGATTTGATTCTCCAGTGCTTTGATGGAAGCTGATTGGCTCTGAAACATAGCATCGTACTTTTTTAACTGATTCAACACTTCTATTATTCCTGGTTCATTTATCTGTTCTTGGCCTTTGTTCTGTTGCTGGAATCCAGGTGGTGGATAGTTCTGCTGTTGGAATCCTGGTGGGTGGAATGTTCTTTTGCCCTGAATTGTTGCTCATGAAAAATTAGGATGATTCCTCCACCCGGGTTGTAGGTGTTGGAATATGGATTGTTCCTCTGTCTGTTGAAATTGTTGACATAATTTACCGTCTCTTCAAGTTGGTTTGGTTATGGTGCTCCTCCATATGGTGAACTTGTGGATCCAGTGGTAAGAGTCTCCATGAATTTGCATATCTGATCCAGCTTGGTGTTGACTGCTGTATTGGCTCCACTTTCATAACTCCTGCAATTCTTTGGATCATACTCCTTTCTGTTGACCATAAGGAATTATTGTTGGCCATTTCTTCGATTAGGTCCCAGGCTTGATCTTCTCCTTTTGCCATTAAAGCTCAGCCAGCAGCAGCATCAATTGTGGTTCTCATTATTCCAGAAAGTCCATTATAGAATGTTTGGACTTGAAGCCATTTTGGAATCTCATGGTGAGGACATTTCCGGAGCAAATCTTTGTACCTTTCCCAAGCTTCGTAAAGAGTTTCTGAGTCTTGTTGCACAAATGATGTGATGTCATTCCTCAGTTTTCCAGTTCTGCTGGTGGAAAGTACTTTGAAAGAAATTTGGTGGCTAAAATATTCCAAGTTGTGATGGAACTGCTGGTAGTGAATGTAGCCAAGCTTTAGCTCTGTCCTTCAAGGAGTATGGGAAAACACGCAGTCTCATGCTTCTTCAGCTTCTGATTGTAATTGAAAGTACCGCAAACTTCCAGTAGTTACTGATGTGGGAATAGGATCTTCAGTTGCATTTCCCCCAAACTGCACTGATTGCTGAATCATCTGGATGCATATTTTGATGTCACCTGCATTTGTTGGTAATGGAGGAAGTACAATACAGGAAATGAGTCTGTAAACCACCGGAATGGTTCTGTCTCGAATGGGAATTGGTGGTGCAACCTCCAAAGGTTCAGGTTCCATGTTGACTAAAGCTTCTTGGCCTTCTCGCCTTTCCCTTCTCAACTGTCTGATGGTTCTTTCAATTTCCGGGTCAAGCGGTCGGAGTTCAAAGCTTCTGGTTCGTCTCATGTAGTTTCTGAAAACCTGAAACACAAGAAAACAACGACAATAAGTAAAAGAAATTAGATATAAGTAAGGTATCTAACCCCTAAACAATAGTAAAAGATAAATAAGTCCCCGGCAACGGCGCCAAAAACTTGACCGGTGCTTACACACGCGTATAACGCAAGCGCACGTATCGTTCAAGTAGTATAAAAAGTATCGATCCTACAGGACTTAATATCTATCTATTAATTTTATGAGGTCAAATGATTACTAGTATCTAACAGGTTGTTGATTGATTTGAAAAGGTGATGATTCTAAATTAAAAACAAGTAAATTAAATTTTTCGAAAGTAGGTTTAGAAAATTCAATATTAAAAACTATCTAGGGTTGTGATTTTCTTGCAATATCATTTAAAGATGAAGTGGTTATCTTATAGTTGGGTAAAATATTGATTTATTAACTTGGAACACTAAATTATGTAAAAGCCTATTCTGATGGTCAACTACAATATCTAGTATGACCCAATTGAACCATATGTCTATGCCAACCAAATTACCTGGATTCATTAAGATTAAGTTCCAATTATGGCTACCCCCGCCCGACAGGTATATTCCTATCCTGTAAGGAAATCTATTAAAGGGTTATCTATCTCAAGGAAGATGTGGACTATTGAGTCTAAGGTCTTAAACTTAAAATTCCTATGTCTAGTTCATTTTAAGTTTACCAGTTCAATTTTATTAATGGCCAGTAATAAAAAGCATTAAGATTAAGACTCAATAAATAAACCTTTATATTACCCAAACTATAATTTAACCCTTTATAAACCGGTGATATTGGATTTCATCAACCCAGATAACTGGCTTAGTTACGACACATATTTACAAGTAGTAAAAAAATAAAAGACATAAAGTAAAATACTAAAAATTAAATAATGAAAGTAATTGTGAAATTGAAAAGTAATAAATAAAGTAAAAGTAAAAGTAAAAGTAAAAAAGTAAAAAAAAAAGTAAATTACTGAAAGTAAATTGTTGAAATTAAATAAAGTAAAAGTACAATAAAAGAAAATGTTGGGTTAAAGG
>SKCR01055234.1:0-45321 GCA_019454045.1 Zanthoxylum bungeanum | reverse complement strand
TTTGACAATAGAGTTTTCAACGTTTCCAAAAATAAATAAATATATATATATATATATATATATATATATATATTATATATATATATAATATATATATATATATATATATATATATATAATGAAATTACCATCTTTAATTCTGCACGAAGTTTTGCGGAAGTTCGCACACCAAATTTTTTTAAAGTGTATTCATTTTCATATGAAGTTTCTTAAGTGGATCAATTTTTATAAATTAAGGGTGTAAAAATGATAATTACCTAAAACATAAAATAAAATAAAAATTAATAGTCACATAAAAAATGATACACAGTTGACATCTTTAGGTAAAAGAGCGATAAATACTCAAAAACATATTAAAACAATTGTCACGGGGCATTATTAATTGTGAAAGTTTGGAACCTAAGATTCATTTATTACATGATGAGGAAGCTCATATTAGAATGTATTTGTCCGCTTTAAGCCTCCCATGTCCAATATAAAATTACTCCCTTATAAGATTTTCCCTCATGGGTGTTGCCGCTTTGAACTCAGGCATACGGAATTCATATAGGTGTTGAGAGCGCAAGCATAGTACTATTAGGCTAGCATATGTGCGGGACACATCGACGTCCTCCAAAGCGAACAAATGTAGTTTGATGGTATCATGAATGAACTCAAAATACGTTAATAGACTCCATGTGTCTGGGTTCGAGGCGCAACACTCCCATGAAGAAGTTTCCTTTTTACGAAGAAGCTCATATTATAATGATCGCATTCTCAACATTTATATGGACTTTGTGTGATGGGTTCGAAACATAACAGCCACATGAGGAGACTTCTTTAGGGAACAAATATTTGCGAGAAGTGGACATCCAAAGCAAACCAATGTACCATAATATATGCTTCCTCGTGTGCGCATATATTTATTAAAAATAATGGCATAATTATTGAGAAACATGGGGGCTTTCATTAGACATAATTTTATTTTCTTATTGTCAAACCCAACCAAAGACACAAGTCATAATTTTATGTTCATAGGGTAAAATTAAATTAAACATTTTGGGCATCATAAGTCATGAACCTTGGTTGGTGAGAAATATTAGGCCACCAATAAAGGAAGAATGTTTCAATTTATACTCGATCAATGACCAGACTTAATTTAGTGATAATAAAAGACTAGATTTTAACGATGGGGTAAAATTTGATTGTATTTTATTGGTTATCGTATTCAAGATACGAGAGTTTATTGAGTTGTGTCAATTTTGTCTATAAACTCGTAAATTCACTGATATGCCATTCATATATATAATAAATTTCACATGAGTAAAGATTGAAAATTAGTTTTTAATACTTGATCAAATAATTTTCTTTAAATAATCATTAGAATTTAAATTCCAGAAAAGTAGGACTAAAATATCACTTTAGACATTATCCAACCCTAACTTAAAAAGAAAAAGAAAATTTAATCAAATTAATTTGATGATTCTTTATTATTTGCATGCATAATTATTTATTTATCATGGCTTTACTTTTGAGCACTCTAAATGAAACCCTAATTTAAACCAACTTTTGTAATCAAATGATTGCTGCCCTATGACTGCTAATTTGTGGGATCATGCTGTAGTTTCAATTCAGCATTCACCATTTAATTTCTAAGACATGATTGGTAAAATATTTGATAAGAGACTTGAAATATTATTAGTCGGCATGCTATTTTTTTCCTACAAAACTGAGTTGGGACAGGATACACAGTAGCCCATGATAAATATATTATACATGTGTTTGTAGAGATAGCAATCAGTCAAAACCAGTTTGATCCCATTTTGATTATAGATTCAAGATGAATAATATCGTATTAGTGTTTGAATCGAAATGAAAAATTGTCTCGAAACTTGGCCCGAACGATTCGAGATTTATGATTTTATAAATAAAAAGTAAGATTTCGGGACGATAAATTATAAGGGATCTCAAATTTCAATCAAGATTTTCTGTCATCCCTACCCATATGACACTTTAGCGGATCTCGGAGGCACGCGCTTTTTGCCTCGCCTGATCTTTCATAAGACGTAAGCGCCTTCGACAACTATGGGATATAAGAAGTTGATTATATCATCCATATTATTGTGAAGGAAAAGTTAAATTCATCTTCGAATCTCGAGTGCACGAAGAAGCTGAATTCGCCTTGGAAAAGCATCAGCACCCGCTGATTTCTTGCTTTAACAGAGGTTCATGTTCCAGAAAAACATCCATCTAAAATTCAATCATATTAGAGTAGAAATGAGGGACTTGCATAGATTTTGCTCTCCACTTTATAGCCGGCCAGATCACTGTCACCAGAGTCGGATACATTTCTGTGCTTCCTCATCCAGCACATCAGTGAACACTGTTCTAAAACGCACCGCGTAGGTTCACCTAAGCAACGTATTTTCGTTTAGTGGCCCTTGCCTTAAATTGTTGGGGCTCGACGTGCATCTGAATGGTCGATCTTTTCTATCCATTATGGGGAAATTAACTATTTAGAATCATTCCCTATCACTCAAACAAGATTTCCCTATGATCAATTTATCCAAATTTTTTCAAAATCGAAAATTCCTAAATTAACCTAGAACCCTAATTTTGAATTCTCTACCGGCCGAGGAATTATCTAGACCCCGCCTACGGGCCTGACTGCCACTCGACTAGTACCGAACGCGTTTTAAAACCTCGTCTGTGAGAAGTTACAATAGCCATGCATAAAAAAATTCTGGGGCAATTTATGATGGCAAATTTGAGCAATCACCTCCAGTCAAAAATAAAAGGAAGAATTGATGTCACAGGTCATTGTTAAGCTAATTTTGGTTCTATACACAGGCAACAGATCGAGTGATATGAGGATGGTAACACCATAAAACACACCAACAGACTACTGAAGTTCTTAAATGAAACATAAGTGAAAGCAAATTAATGCCTGAAGTTCTTAAATGAAACATAAGTGAAAGCAAATTAATGCTTTCTACTTGTACTACAATACTTATGCTTAACAAGACTTCACAACTAAAGGCAAAAACATGTTCAAGCTTCCAGAAAAGTATAATACCACCAATCCTACCTTATAGCTGGAAATTCGAAGTCAATCTCATCCGTGGCAGCTGTGCTGATCTCAAAGTGCTCTGACAGCGATTTTCATCCATAGGATACAAATATCTGTTTAAGGTTCTTCCTGGTAACACTGTTTTATCATAACTCCTTGCTTTTTCTCTTCAGGTACTTCAGCGATGTATCTTTCACATGGAATTAGTGATTCGGGGACAAGATAGCCATTGGAACTATTCAAGCAGCCATTATGAAACCAAGCATTTTCTCTTTGGAAGTCACTCATCGAAGGTAGTCTCTCGTATCCTGGAAAGTCGGTCATATTTCTGGTGAAGCTTGTTTGAGGATGTATGAAACTGTCAAACGTAGGATATTCGTGAACAGAGTAACTCAAAGCACTGACATTAAACTTCCCACGGGCTGGAAATTCATTCATACCAGTGGCCGACATTGCATGAGGATATCTTAAGCAATTTGGAATTTCATGATTCTGCACTTGGATTGGAATCTCTTGAACAGGCTGAGGTCTTTCATTAGTAAATCCACCATAAGTCATTACTGTAGACTTCTTGTGAGGATGATCGAATCCGAATTTGAAGGTACTGCACTCTCCCAAGGGGAAGTGATCATCACATTTTAAACCAGATCCTCTCTTGTTGTTGTAACCTGGGTAGTCTTTCTTTTTAAATTTAACACACTGGATTAATGACAGAGAGTGTCTGCGAGCGAGTTCCTCAATATTCCAGTCTCGATATGGAGCTGCTGTTTTGTGGGTTACATGAACTTCACCATTAGGCCTTAGCATGCTGCTTGCATTTGCGAAGAAACCTTCGACAAGTCTCCTATGCACTCTGCAAGTACCCAAAAGAAAGATAAATTGAACAGGTACACAAGCCACCGTTTTAAGGTTTAGTGCAGTAATTATCAAAGCAAATTCTTTGACTACTACATAGTATTAGGAAATATGGATCACCATATGGAACAAGTTCAGTCATATTTTAACCATTTTATTCCACTATATTGACACATATGACCTCAGGACTCTGCTTTGACTCTTCATTTTCCTTCATTTTCAAAACTCCTCCCAAACAAGTAATCAACCATTGAAACAAAACCATACAACAATAGCCTATGCAAGAGAGTCATCTGTTACAAAAATATGGGTACACTCATCCTTAAATTTGCAACCGACATCGACGGTGGCCTATCATACCCAAGTGGGTGACTTTGCAAATCCCCAGTCATGAGCCGCACTTAAACCAATCTCATACTCATCCTTAAATTCGCAACTGACATCCACGCGGCCCATCATATCCAGTTGGGTGACTTTGCGGATCCCATTTTCAGATAACAGCTAACCAAATCACCCCGTTCACAACAACGGTCACGAGCTACACCTATACCGAGCCCATACTCGAGATGGTGCCTACTATGATACCAAATTTATGAACTTATGGGCATAACCCATCCTTAAAAATCGGCTTCTAAGAATATACTGCATATACACATATACTCTCATTTAAATTATTCTATTTAACCCATCATAGTGGTTTGAGATCCTAACATCATACAAATCCAAAACCCATTAAAATCGAAGTGGGATTGTCACTTTCAACTTGTATCTAAATCTAATCAAACATATAATTTCCTTACCACAAAATTCAACAATTACCCTTTATAACTACCAATTTTTGCCAATTTAAGTTTATCCCATCAATCCCTATATCAATATCAAACAATAAAAACAGAAATTTTCGACAAAGAAACTAGATTAAAAAAGCTCACTGAATAACTTGGGGGTCGTCTTCCCTTCCTAAAAAGCCTGCATGGGGGAAGTTGAAAATAATTCGATCAAACTTCCCCACTTTTAAATCACGATGAAGCTTCATTGTACTTGCTTCAACTCCATGGATAATGGATGCTCCCAGCTTCTCTAAAGTGGCCAAATTTGATTTTGCTTCCTTGTAATTCTCAGTCACAGTTTCTAATTCATCCAAATATAGTTTATATTAGCTTCCAAAAAAGAAAAAGAGTTTTGCAAAATACTCTTCGTCACAAAACAAAATTATCTCATTAACAACTCACACATACACATTTTAACAAATTTTTAGCTCTGCGATATCGGCTATTGCTTACGGAAGCCTTGAACAGAGAGACAAAAAATAAAAATAAAGAGAGAAATGAATTACCACATGAATCAAAAGAAGTAGCACATATGTGTGAAGCAGAGCCAAATTTCCGAGCTAAAGCAAAAGAAAACGAGAAATCTCCTTCACCCACTAACAGTATTCGATGATTTGATGAGTAATGCATTATCCATTTCTCTTTTTCTGGAAAACCCATTTCTTTTTTCTCTTCTCCAGTAGCCATAGCCATTTTTGACACCAAAGGATCAGTGTTTTATGAACAGTTGAACACAGAATTTACAGTAAAGTACTGAGAAGTTTCCCTTTGATAACTTCTATAGCACGTCACTTTAAGATTGACCAATTAAAAATAACTTAAATATATGTCGTCCATTAATTGGATAATATTATATGAATATAAATTTTTCTCACAAAAATATTACGGTAAAAAGTAAAATTACATGATTAACCTGATGTTTGTTGTCGGGTCCACGTGGCCACCCATACGGCATACGGGTAAGTGTTTCTTTTTTAACGGGTGTCCGAAGACCTAACGAGTATCCTAAGAGTATTCATTAATGATATATTGTAGAAAAAATTTCATGAGCAAAATGAAAAATTAATTAACATTTTGATAAATTTTTGTATTTCCCATAAAGTGATGTTAAAATTTTCCTAAAATAGATCTTTAATGAACACTTTAAAACTTAAGAGTACCCGTTAGCATGACTCGTTTTACAATATTAATTAATTACATGAGTATACGTGTCATGTGTTGATGCGGCTATAAAAATCAACTTTTAAAAAAAAAATTAAAGTGTTACAAAAGACATAAGATAAATATTGTACAAATTAAAATGAGGAGTGTACATGTATTTATAATGATAACAAATTTAATTTAAATCACTAATTATATTAATAAATTCATTCACCTATAAATGACAAATTTATTTATTAAATCATTAGAAAAGTTCATTGACCTCATAAAAATGACAAATATATTCATTATATCAAGTTAATTCACCTATTAGATACACCAAATATTTCAATCAAGTTTATTCACCTACTAAATGCACCAAATATTTTCAAGTTTCAAAATATTATTATCATCTTCTGTTATGCCAAATGACGGCATTACACACAAAAATGGACATAAATATATTTGTTTATGATGTGTATACCCAAAATTAAGGCATTATAAAAATTAAATATATATATATATATATATATATATTGTTTATTAATGAGATTTTTTTTTTGTCTCACTAAAATGAAAAATATTAACTATGTACGGTAAAAATTCTATTGACACTGGGCGAGGTCCAGTAGATTACAGACGGGTGAAAATATAATTTTTTTTATACTTGTTAATTAGATGGATCAAGTACTTGATATTCATTTCTAATCGATAGAAATCCTTGTGTAAATAATGACTTATTTGGGACTCAGTATATTATGACTAAATATTGATTAATTTTTCGTACTCGATTGAACTGATAGGGTATGATTATTTCCATCCCTAATATAAATCATTTTTGTGAAAACTAAATTTTGTTCCACTAAATTAATAATTACCCATAATGTTTGAATAATTTTTTTTCCAATCAATCTATCAAAATGTCAAAAATACCAATTTTCTCTTCATCTTTTCCTCCCTCTTTGCACCAAGCTCTCCAATATTGAAATTATTGGAGTCCAAGGGCCCCAAATATATAGTTTTGTGCTATTTCTTCTTCGACCGAAGCTAATTCCACTCTAAAATTTAATCCGGATATTTTTGCTAACCCTAAAGGCAAAGGTGGTAAGGAATTGAATCTCGTAAATCCAGAGGAAAAGAAACCTCAGAAATGAAAATTGCTTTTATTGTGAAGAGAATTAACATTGTGTCCCTAAGGGTATGACTTCATGGTGTAGGGTTCGAGATTTTATATTGAGGTTCTGAATTCGAATTCAGAAAATGAGTGTCTTGTAAGAGTCTGAAATAATCGGGGATTTTACCTGCTCCATTTAAGTCCGGAAGATATGCTTTGGTGGTGAGATTTCCAATAATTTCAAAAACAAAAAAAAAAACAAATAAACAAAATGAAATTTTTAGCAATCTCTCTCTTCACTTCATGCAACAACTATTCAACAATTTGGTCCACTTTCTACTTCATGCTTCCTTCATCAGGTTAACAAATGAATTTTAATGAGTGGAGCCTCTCCATGACCATTTCTTCCACAACTTAAAGCAATTTCAAAAGCAAAAAAAAAAAAAAAAAAAAAAAAAAAAAAAAAAAAGCTAATTCAAACTCAAACATATGTAATCCACATACACTTCTTTTTGCTATTCTCAAAATAAAAAACAACATATTAGTCCCACTATCTTTGAGTAAAGAAAGAAACTTATATGACACAGATTCAACACATCTAACCAATAAATATATGACATGTATTAATCAATAATTTTCTCTCATAAGTCTCGTTCCATGAAAGTCTTTATCATCAATCAAAAGCATCTTTCCTCAAGACATTCTTTAATCCATTACTGCGATTGATTTATTTAAAGACTCCATTACCTTAATTCATGTTGGATATTATATGTTATTAAAAAAATTTAACTGCATCACTCAAAATATAACAAAATTTACAGGAACACTTCTTTTTGCTATTCTCAAAGTCAAAAACAACACATTGGTCCACTACCTCTCAATCAAGAAAGAAACTTATATGAGACAGATTCAATACATCTAACCAATAAATATATAACATGTATTAATCAATAATTTTTTCCTCATCGGTAAGTCCGTCTCACACAAGTCTTTATCCTCAATCAAAAGCATCTTTTCCTCAACACATTCTTTAATCCATTACTGGGATTGATTTATTTAAAGACACCATTACCTAAATTCCCATCTTCTTTCTCATTACTTTCCTCACAAGTTATTTTCCTTTTTTCTTCCAAAGCATTTGGCTGAAAATGCTTTCCCTTCCTCCTCCACCTTCACCTCCAATTTCACCATCAACACTGCTAAGCACCTTTCGGTGGCTTAAGTCAAAGCCACTGAAAGGTGATTGGTAAATAAATAAATTAAATATGTGGGTGGGTCCCACATGTAAAAAAAAATTAAAAATTAAAAATCATCATCATATATATAGTGAATCTTATGCCTATAAATAGAGGCTTAATTTTATTATTTTCTTTATTTCATTCTCAACCAAATCATCTGTATTTTAAGAGAGAAAAATATTGTTTCTTCGAGTTTGTGAGAGAGTTGTAGTTCTCATATTCTAAGAGAATGTGAGATTGTTCACTCATTGTATTTAGAAAAAAGTTGTAAAATTTTTTCCACTATAGTGGAATCATTCTATATTTGTCTGTGGATGTTTCACTCATATTGGGGATTTTACCATTAAATATGTGTCTCATTGCTTTATTTTATTATTAATATTTATGGTAGACTAAACTATGGATGGCAAAAAAGTTCGGGCCCGACCCAGGATAAAAAAATCTCGGGCCTGGCCCAGAAATGGAGGCCCGACTCGGGCTCGAGCCCAGCTTTGCACTTTAAGCACGGGCACGGCCCGGCCCGGGCTTATATAATTAATTATATATAATTTATGTATTATTAAAAAATCGGGTTGGGCTCCGGGCCCGGGCTTAAAAAATTATTCCCGGGCTCGGACCGGGCTTATCAAAGTCCGGCCCGAGCCCGACCCATTGTCACTCTTAGGCTAAACCTCCTAATTATTATTGTACTGTTGTATTATAGGCAAAGTCTATTGAACTAACAATTATTCTCAATTTCACTTTACTTGCTTGACAACTTCAGCCTCTGATCCCCTAACAGTGGTATCAGCTCTTCAGATTCATGGTTACTGTTCACGGAGACTGTTCACATATATGATATAATACTACTCACATATACGATATTATTCACGTGTATGATACTATTCATGTATATAATAATATTCACGTATATAATACTATTCATGTATATTATATGATATTATTCATATATACGATTTTGTATACGATACTATTCACGGTGAAATAGTAAAAGTTGGTTCAAGTGAAAAGCTGATAGTCATCAGAAACATGGCAGAAAAGTTTGAAATTGAGAAGTTCAACGGGAGCAACTTTTCCATATAGAAACTTAAAATAAAAACAATCTTGAGAAAATACAATTGCTTGGCGGCAATTGGTGAGAGATCAGATGAAATAATTGATGAAAAATGAAATGATATGGATGACAACGCTATGGACAATTTGTATCTAGCCTTAGCAGGTTCTGTGTTATCCAGCGTCGCAAAGAAGAGGACTGTAAAAGATATTTGGGATGTACTAACCAAATTATACGAGGTCAAATCACTACATAATAAAATCTTCTTGAAGATGAGACTTTACATTTTTCGTATGAGTGAGTCCAATACCATAATTGATCACATCAACAACTTGAGTGAGTCCTCTACCATATGAAAATTGCTTTTATTATGAAGAGAATCAACATTGTGGTTTTCATTTATGAACATATGGAAAAACCATGAAATGAAAAAAACAAATAAACAAAGTGATTTCTAGCAATCTGTCTCTTCAATTCATGCAACAACTATTCAACAATTTGGTCTACTTTCTACTTCATGCTTCCTTCGTCAGGTTAACAAATGAATTATTATTAATGAGTGGAGCCTCCCCAGGACCATTTCTTTAGCAAACTTAAAGCAATTTCAAAAGCAAAAAAAAAAAAAGCTAATTCAAACTCAACATCTGTAATCCACATACACTTCTTTTTGCTATTCTCAAAATAAGAAACAACACATTGTTCCCACTACCTTTCCATCAATAATGAAACTTATATGGGGAAGATTCAATAAATCTAACCAAAAATATATGATCCGTAAGTCTTCAATAAATCTAACCAATAAATATATGATATGTATTGATCAATAATTTTCTCTCATCCGTAAGTCCGTCCCATACTAAGTCTTTATCCTCAATCAAAAGCATCTTTTCCTCAACACATTCTTTAATCCATTACTGCGATTGATTTATTTAAAGACACCATTACCTTAATTCCCACCTTCTTTCTCATTACTTACCTCAGAAGTTATTTTCCTTTTTTCTTCCAAAGCATTTGGCTGAAATGCTTTCCCTTCCTCTTCCACCTTCACCTCCCATTTCACCATCAACACCGCTGAGGCTGATTCCACCGCCAAGGAAGCAAACCACCCCACTTTCTCTTAAACAAATTGTCATATCAAAACCTTCTATAAACCAACAAAGTCCAGCAGCAGATACAGAAACTTTTTACATCAAGAGACCAGGAAAGCCACCAGTACTCCAGCATCCTCGGCCTCGCCGGACTAACATCCTTATATGGTGCTGTGCTACACTCTGTCTGATTTTTAGCCTAATTCTTATCTTCTTTGGAATTGCAACCTTGATAATCTTCTTGGTCATTAGACCAAGAACTCCCATGTTTGACAGTCCAAATGCAAACCTCAACACCATCTACTTCGACTCGCCAGAGTATTTCAATGGCGACTTCACCTTCCTGGCAAATTTTTCCAACCCCAATAAGAAAATTGGTGTGAGATTCGAGTTTCTGGAAATAGAGCTTTACTTCTTCAACAGGCTCATTTCAGCACAGATTGTTCAGCCTTTCAGTCAGCAACCCAGGGAGCAGAGGTTAGAATCAGTTCACATGATATCAAGCTTGGTCTTCATGCCGGAGGATCATGCTGTTGAACTGCGGAAGCAGGTGCAGCGCAACAGAATTAAGTATAACATAAGAGCAAGCTTTAAGGTGAAGGCAACTCTGGGAGTGCTTCATATTTCTTACTGGTTGCATAGCAGATGCCAATTAGAGATGACGGGTCCGCCAACTGGTGTTTTAGTTGCCCATAGTTGCCAAACAAAGAGATAAAGCTGAAGAACATGTTTCCAGATTCTTAGTTATTATTTTTCCCCTTTTTTCCGCCTGAAATGAAATGTAAGAGGCAATTCTAATGTAAAGAAAATTCAGATAAGCTCTACACTAAAATTACAAAAGAATTCTTTTCTGTTGGGACAACCAACCAACCAAGCCCAGAGAATGTTTTATTGGAACCTCGAAATCAGTATAGGGAGAAGTAATTGCCAATGTGGTTCTACGTTATAAGCACAGCAAGAAGTCATCAAACTAGATAATTCTAATCATTAATTATGCAGTTCAAGAAAATAACATAAGAAAGTGGAGTAGAAAGCAATGACACAAACATGAGCAGACAAGATCTGCATTAAACTAAAATAGCATCCATTCTCATAAATAAAAATTAGGGAAAGGGGGAGGAGGATGCAGACATCCAAGTCACTAAGCTCTAATTGCAGAAAGATTCAGTCACGAACCTAGGAGTGATTGGAAATAGATTGATAAATTGATTTCCATATCATCAGTGATGATGAATTCTTATATTCCACTATTAATTCATATGTTCCAGGGCACCTGGATCACTTCACTCCAGAATCTTAAAGGAATGTTCTTTATCTTTTGAGCTTGAGATTAATAAATATTATTTGTTCAAAAAGAAAAAGGTAAAGGAGAGGCCTAACCAGCTACAAAAGCTAAAAGAACATTACAACGACTACCATTAAGAAAATTCAACCCATGAACAGACAAAAACTTAACCACAAAGATACCTAGGCAGTATTTTAAAGGGCATGTGAATTCTTGACTCCAACCAGCCCATGTGGCCATGACCATGACCATATACTTGATAACTGCAGCAGTTGATTGGAAGATATAAGCTGTATGATTAAAAGTTCTAATGATGCAACCTTGTGTTCTCTTGCCATACATGATATATAAATGCATCAAAAGCAAGCCCGATGTTGAATATAGAAAGAGATTAGCCTTTTTTTGAGATTTCTTTGCCCAATAAAATTCTCTTCTTCACTGGCCTGCTTTTCTCCAGATTTCACATTTCCGCAGAATTTATTCCATGCAATTTTCTTATACTAGTGCAAGTGAAAAGTATATGTTTGCTTGACTTCAAGCTACCCAAGAAAAACAAGCAGTGTCAATTACTCAATTAGCATTTCTACCCTACTGTTGCTTCCTATCTAGGGAAGTGCAGATTCAAAACAACCAGCTAGTATATAACAGTAAGTATAAAGATCTTTAGGTGCCAATTATCAAAGGACTGTGAAAAGAATCAAATTGCTCCCCTTTTCCCTAATTATCATTAGTCCAGATATATAGCATAATTTC
The DNA here is from genome assembly GCA_019454045.1 of Zanthoxylum bungeanum. NCBI lineage: Eukaryota > Viridiplantae > Streptophyta > Magnoliopsida > Sapindales > Rutaceae > Zanthoxylum > Zanthoxylum bungeanum. The sequence continues at coordinate 32,915 of SKCR01055234.1, read as the reverse complement.
AAAATCTTTCTCCAAAACTTAGCTACAATCACCATGAATCAGCAAGCACCAGAAACTATTTAACAAACAAAATAGAGACAATATCCCGAATAGACAGCATATAAAAGATACGAATTTCAAACACTGTAAATGTAAACCTCAAAACAAAATAAGATTAGCTTAGGCTTATGACCAACTAAGGAACTAATTGAACACATGAGAAGCCAATTACATATTGAGCCAAGTCTTAGCTGCAGCAAAGATGAATAATTTTACACAAAAACAACCACATAAGCGGTTAAATTTATTCCAAAGAACCATCAATACATAAGCTACGTATAGTGTAAATCAAAGACTACTTTTACAAGAAACATCCTTTAGAAAAAAACTATTGAAGTACATTGTCTCACATATATTAAAAGAGCAATATTATTAATTTTTCCATTGTAATTAATCAAGTAAAAGTAGATAAATGAACCTATTTCCCATCAGCGTTAATACCACATCATCTTCTCTATATTTCAGATGGTTTCTTTGCCACAATCGACAAAGCGTGCAGTCCACTTTGCAATTCCTCTTGCAACAAATCATAAATCAACCTGTGCCTCTTCACCAAACTCTTCCCTTCAAATTCATTTGATACAATCTTCACATTAAAATGTGTCTCCCCATCACTTCCTCTAACACCAGCATGCCCAGCATGCTGATACGAAACATCTTCCACTTCCAACACAACTGGCCTAAGCTCCTTCTCTAATTTCTCCCTAATCCTCATACCTCTACTCCCCAAACCACCCGAATTCAACCCATTTTCATCAGCACCACCATCATCTTCCCTCTCCAAGATCAAATTTTGACCACTACCCACTTCAGAACTTGATTCAACCTTCGACTCCAAATCCCCACCACCATCACCTTTCTTCTCCAAGGTCAATTTTTTACCATTTTTCGACTCCGAATTCAATCCCTCAACAGACCCACCAGCCTTCTCATTCTGAAAAACCAATTCAACTGCTTTCTTTTGCATCAACTTCAACATATTCAAGAACCCATTATTCCTAGAAGGAGTCAAACTCTGTTGCAACCCAAGAAGCAGAGCAAAATCAGGCGTAACTTTCACAATCTCCTCAACAGGCCTATTAGATAATCCTTGAACAAGCAAAGCGGCCAACCCTTTAGTCAAAACAGAATCAGAATCAGCTTCGAACACAACATTCTTCTGATCATCAAGGTAAGCCCTGACCCAGACCTGAGACACGCAGCCTTCCACTTTATTTTCCCTCGTTTTGAACTGGGTATCGAGCGGTTTCAAGTTTTTGCCATAGAACAATAGCTGCTCGTACTTGGCTTTGGGTTCTTGTACTGATTGAAAGAGCTTGATGATTTCTTGAAGCCTTGGCGGGAGGTCTTCGACGGGTTGGATTGGTGACGTGGAGGTTGATGAGACTGAAACCAGTGATTTTGATAAGGGGTTTTTGGTTAAGCTAATGGGTTTGTAAAAGAAAGAGAATTTTTTGGTGGGTTTTGGTGGGAGGGATGATCTGATTGTGAGTAAGCGAAGAGAATATGAGATTGAAGACGCCATGGCTGAGGATCAGAGAGCTATTGAGGGTGAGACGGAGACCGTAACATGCTCAGAAAAAAGCATTAAAAATATCGGGGACGAATTACTGGGCCGGTTTAACCCGAGTTGTTTGTTCGATCCAATTTAAGTTGAATACGGCACCGTTTTGGCATCCTAATATTGGTTATTTTACTTGCGCGCCAATCGTGCTTTACTAGAAAACTCTGCATGATTCCGAAAATTAAACGGGGATTAAAGGAGGACAAATCCTCAAAATGATATCGTTATGATTTATTTTAATTTAATTTATTATTAAAACAACGTCATTTTGTGTTGGGCAGGATGTGTTATTTATCATTTTTAAAATATATTATTCAATCAAAATCATTAAAAACACAAAGAGCTATAAACAACCTCGAAAAATATTATGCAAATGATGATTAACTTAAACAAAGTCGAGAAAATTTATGTCCTTAAGAACTTATTAGTCTCGCTTCGGTGTATTACGGATCCTTTGTGGCTAACGTTCTCCCATATTACTTGGTTGTTTCTTGTAAAAATGGATATTTCTTTCTTCAAGATCTTGATTTAGGAAAAATGATGGAAATTTTCTCACTTTGAAAACTTTAGACCATCTAATATAAATGAATTTATAAATTCAATAATGAAATAATTTAATAATGAATGCCAAATGGGAAACCCAATGGACTTATTTATAGACATGAAGTATTGCTTTTGTAAAAATATCACTATGTCAAAATATTTTTTTTTTAAGAGTCATGACCCTCCAATGAAACCTTTCAACCTTAAGGGTTATGTCTTTTTTCATTAAGGAACCCTTTAAACCTAAAAGATTATGTGTATTCTCATTAGGATTTTATATATATACACACACATACACATATTTATATTTAGAAATTCCTTACATATTGATGATAATTTTGTTCATATTTAGTCATATTTTAGTCTTTTTATCGTTTTCCGAAACAAAATAAAACAACAGTGGCCGCAATAATAATTAGGAGCTGCCTTAAAATTTGGGAGCCTTAGATAATTCTAAATTATGTGATTTCCATTGGCTTCCTTATTACAATAAATATTTAAGTTTTCTTAAATTTAAAGACTCTTAATTTTGGTCAAAATTTTAAGAGTTTAGTGGGCTTCATGTGTGGACCGACACGAAGACCACATTTGATAATCATTATAGCCATGACACTGAGAACACATATTGGCGACCGTGGAGGAGATGATGACACATAAACATCTCTCCAGTTCCATAACTAGTATGGTATAATCGCAACTCAAAAATACTTTTCAAATATTATTTAGTTGATAAATAGAAAAATCACATCATCAAAATTGGTTTTAAAAGATACACTAATTGAAATTTTTCAAATTAAATTATACTTCTTCATCTTCAAAATTGAAGAGTGACTTCTCTATCTTCAAATATTATTATATAATATTTTATCTCTATTCATTTTATTATAGTGGTGGAGTTAGGAGTTACTAATAACTATTTATTGTTGGGGTTGGTGCTCAGAGCGCCAATTCCCGGTTGTATTTATTTATAAATACTTCTGTAAAATATTATTATTTTGAATAATATATGCAGTTTCTATAATATAATATATATTTTTATATGGTAAAGACGTAATGACCTTAGAATGATTAGTCATGGTGCAGTTGCAAAAACGTCGTAAATGACATTGAGTTGTATCATGACGTTGTCATTCTCAGGTAGTTATTGGTCAAGGTTTACACTACTTGGTCAGTATAGTAAACCTGTTGAGACCGGTACATGTCGTATATTGGAATATATGATTCCAATGATTTCTCAATGAACCATAAGTCTTGGAGACTAGTATAGACGTGTAGGTGTTTATAGCGGATAAACACTGAATGACTCACTGAAGATTCTTAATGGATGGTACACCAACGTCAATAAGAATCTTGTCGGGTTGAGTAGCACTTGTGATTCTTAGACTTGAGATGCCACTGTGAGCACATGAGACATCTTCTACACTTAGATGGCAGTCACATCACCGATCTATTTAGATCAGACATCTGCATGTTCGTTGGGTGTAGATATATCCTCAGGGTGTCCTGTGTGTATCGAGATAGGATCCGGCAGTTCTGTGTATCAGAGCATAGGTAGTCCATATGATTAGCAATCATATAAAAACCATGGGCCCGTGGTACAATTTAGAAGTTAGTTCTAAATGTTCTTTTTGAGATAGCTAATAAAATAGTCGACTGAATAATCCCTATAGAGATTTGACGTTTATATCTATATCTCTGAGATTTATCTGGATACCTGTGACGGGTGAATTATACATTTTTCATGACCTCGACATGTATGATTCAGCGAGTTTATCCGTGATCGTCATAATTTACGAGTGGATAAATTGGATTTCGTGACGGATATGCCTGAATCTATAGAGTCTCACTAATGAAATATACTTGTAGCGCACTAGGGCAACAATTATAAATAATATTGATTATTTATAAAGTCGTTTAAAGGTTAAACGCAAAATACATGTTTAGGGACCCGATAGTCATTTCCTTAATTTTTTTTGTATTTACATTTAATATTAGATTAATTTAAATACACATTAATTAAATGTCAAATTGTGATATTTGACTAATATTATAAATATATATATATATATGTATTTAATATTTAATGTAAATATAATACATATATTTAATATATTTGTATTTAATCAATTAATTATTTATTTAATTGTTAAATGATTAAATTAATTAAAATATAAATATCTTAAGGTTATGATATTTGTTTTAATGACCTAGTTGCAATTGTTGACTAAGTTGAAAATATCATTAAATTATAATGATGATTATTTAACAAGTTGGCAAGTTGTATTTGATAAAGCAAAAATTAAAATACCTTATATTTTTGACATATACCAATTCGGCCAAGGCCAAAATTCAAGAATATATATTGTTTTGTTTTTCTTTAGGTTTGATAACCTAATACACTTTATCAAAACTCCATTAAAACAAAACAAAGAAGGTATAGAGAAAGAAAAAGAAAAATCAAAGAAAAGCTTGGAATTTAGTAAGTATTTACAACCTTCCATTAGAGAGTAAATTGTTCCTCTTGTTGTGCGCTTCACTTGGTGATGTTCTTAAGTTTTTCTATTCTTTATTCTTTGTGTTCTTGATGGATGAAAGTTTGATGAAGGGGTTAAGCATGTATGAAGTTGGAAGAAAGTTACCAGTGTAGTAGTAAGCATTCTTTTCATGGTTTTAGAACCTTGTTGCCATTCTAGAGTTATTGACCCACTCTTAAATGACCTAGATTTGATCTATAGTTATTTCATTGTGTTGAGACTTGATTGTAATGGAAGAAACATGATTGAAGCATTGGATTTTGTTAATTTGGTCAAATTTGTCCAATTTGAAGAAATTGAAAAATTAGGGTTTAAGACCACTTCCAAATTTGGGGCTTTTCATTTATATGGTGTATTTGGATGTGTATATGATGCATGTAAAATATTGGGTTGATTGGATTTTGTCTTAATGTGTTTTGAACATTGGAAGTGCAAAATGCACAATTATGCCACCATGGAAGGCTCTCGGCTTTAGGCCAAAAATTTGGGAAATTTATTTTGCAATTTGAATTTCAATATGTATGACATGTTAAATTCATATGTGTAATGATTTAGAATCATCCAAAATCATTTCGAACAATTTCGGATTAAAATAAACAAATTGTTATGTTAAGGGTAATTCGGTAAATTCACATGAATTTGATTTAATGTGTTTTATTTCATAATTTGATTATTGTATAATAAAATAAATGAGTTTATTTTATTAATCCGAGAAAAAGTTTTGAAATCGGAAAATTTGATTTTCCACTATTTCTGCTGCGTTACCGGATATCCGCCCTAAAAACCCAACATTTATACATTAAAATAATATAATTAAAATGAGTCTCATTCAATTTAATTAAAATAATATAAATCTATTTATATTATATTTTTCTACTAATATCATATAATTTTTAAATGACATCATCATCATTACTTATAATTATTTTTATATTAAAATCATATAACAAAAGTAGGTCCTTCAATTGAATTAAAATAATATAATATTACTTTTATTAAATAATCTTTTAGAAGATATCTTATTTTTCACTCTTCAATTTGTCAAATATGTAATCAAATAAGTATTTGAAGAGTGAAATTAGATGAGTCTTTTGGAGTTACTCTAAGGTATATCACATTAGTGCCACGGAAATCAAAAGTCTACGTTAATTAATAACTTAATTGCATAACCTGCAAACTCTGGACAACTCAACGTATGATGCTTCTTATACTATAAGTTTAAAGAGAATTCAATATATATGTAGTCTCACCCTTTTTTTTTTCCCACGACTTAAACATGTAACCTTCAAATTATAATTGAAAAATGTGATTGCCTGGAGAGTTTGCTGCCAAAAAATAGGAATTCGTTCAGTCTAATGCCATCTTGGCATTAGAGACACAAAATTAAAGAATCATATGTCATCGGGAATAAAAAAATTGAAATGTACGTTTTTTTTTTGAAAGAAAGTAAACATTTCATTAGAAAAGAGTTACAAGGTAAAAAGTGCGGGGAAATTCCCTCTCCATATACCCATTGTATAATTTTTACAAGCTAACTTAGCTAAATTATGAGCTGCAACATTACAAGTTCGAGGCCTAAATTGGACTTTGAAAGAACTCATTTCAATAGTATTTTGAATGTTGGAAATGACACATTGAATCTCCTTAATGTTGTTCATCTTTCCTTGCACCAAATTGATCACGCTTTTTGAATCGGATTCAAAAATGATGGTCTCGATACTGAGATTCAGCTGACTGACTGATCATATCCCCATGAGTAGTGCCTCTGCCTCAGCAAATTCGGGGTCTCCTCCATAGTGTTTTCTTTGCAAAACACACGTCAAAACCGCTCTTAAACTATCCCTCACAATCGCACTCAAACCCTCTACTGCAAGCTCTTCATTGATGGTAGCATCAACATTAACCTTGATTTCAAACTCTGCAGTTGGTGTCCAGCAGTCGCAGTTATATGAGTCAAGTGAGTCTAATTGCAGTTCACTCTGTTGATTTAAAACTTCAAAAGTCTCAACAGTAGCTTTCGCTTTGGCCATGATAGAATTGTTTGTTGTGAAGGTGCCCCGAAAGATGGCTTCATTTCTTGCCCCCCAAATAGCCCACATCAAAGTTGAGGCATGAGCCATTTCGCGTTTGGAGAGGCTTGAGACTCTTGCTTGAAAAACTTCCCTGAAATTTTCTCCTTGGAAAGGGGACCGCAACCAACAGTCTCTAATGTCTCCGCAGACCTTGTCTAATTTTATTGAGGATAAGAGTGCAGGATAAAATTTGCCAATTTTTATAAAAATTCCGTCCCTGTTTTAGTTCCTCAATCATTTTCCTAATCTAAATAAATCTAATAATTACATGAACACAAATTTGTATGGTATGTTGCAAAAATAAGTACAGTTAATAGGAAAAAATACAAGTCAAATATTATATATTTATATATATATATATATATAAACATGTAGTACTTGTAACCCTTGACGTACAAACTCTCGAAAGCCAATCCACCAGAACTGCTGTCGGAATATTTTCCGAGGGTGGCCTCGGAATTCGCCTTGCACCTCACCAAGAATGCCTCTTGAGCTTTGGCAACATTCTCCTTGTAAGGAACCTAGGACATCACATATCTCCACATTGGTATGATATTGTCCACTTTGGGCCTAAGCCCTCATGGATTTGCTCTTGGGCTATACCCAAAAGGCCTCATACCAATGAAGATACATGTCCATCCTTATATGCCCATGATCTTTCTCATTTCTAACCAATGTGGGACTTTGGTACTTTGTTTGCACACCTAACAATCCTCCCCTCGAACAAAGGACCACCGAGTCTCCCCTCAAACGATCATCTATCCGTCCACTCTAGCCCAGGCCAACTCCTCTTCACCGTGTTGGGATTAGGACACGTCCATGAAGACCGGAGCACACCGCCTATCTAACCGAGCACATTCACGGATCACGATCGGGGCTCACCACCTTTTTGTTCGGTATTCCGAGGATTCATCCACATGGCTAACTCCGGAGCATGGCTCTGATACCACTTGTAAGGAACCTAGGACATCACATATCTCCACATTGGTATGATATTGTCCACTTTGGGCCTAAGCCCTCATGGATTTGCTCTTGGGCTATACCCAAAAGGCCTCATACCAATGAAGATACATGTCCATCCTTATATGCCCATGATCTTTCTCATTTCTAACCAATGTGGGACTTTGGTACTTTGTTTGCACACCCAACAATTCTCCCATTTTCTCTAGCTTTCAATTGTTAAATCTTTGTCGCAAATTATTCGTCAAACCAATCAATCGAACAACCAAGAAGCAAGATTTTTACCGTGGTTCGCCAGAAAGATTCCCGACTACATCCACGTTGAACTCCGGAACAAGGAGCTCGCTGCACTAATCAATTTACAAGATTACACAAGAATCTTGAATCCGTTTACAAATTGTAATTCCCCCAAATCTCACAATAACCCTAATCTCTAAAAGTGTCAATCTCTCAAATTACCCAATTGAAGATTACACTAACATGGACTAGGAAATAGTCTTAACACTTAGCAAAAAATAAGGGAATACAAAATAAAAAAAACTCTCTAATTCTCAACCTAAGTACCCTTATATATGATGGCAAATAAAGGTAATTGGGACAACGGCAAGGATTGCGCCATGTGTCCCTTATCCAACGGATGATAAGGCTTCACATTTACAATCTCCACCTTGAAGCCCAAAAAACACATCATCACTCCCAATCATACACAAAGATACATTAAGGCCAAGATAGCACAGCAAACTCACTACTCTCCATCATTGCTCATGTCGGCTGCAAGGTCAGCCAACCCCCACATGCAACAGCTTCATGCAGTGGGAGAGTTTGGCAGCAGTCACTATTTTTGTCCCCATGTCAGATGGGTTGTCTTCAGTTGGAACCTTCTTAATCTCAATCTTACCACTTGAGATAATTTCCCGCACAAAATGATACTTCACATCCACATGTTTGGTTCTCTCATGATGTACTGGATTCTTGCTCAGATGTATTGCACTCTGACTGTCAGAATACACAACTGTCTTACCCTGCAGCGGTTGTATTTCGGTTAAGATACCCTGAAGCCAAATTGCTTCCTTGAACACATCAGTTATGGCTATATACTCCGCTTCGGTAGTTGAGAGTGTGACCAACGGTTGCAGGCTTGACTTCCAACTGATGCAATTTCCACCAAGTGTGAAATAGTAAGCTGTGGTTGATTTTCTCGACTCTCTGTCACCTGCAAAATCAGAATCAACATACCCTACCAAATCTAAAGCGTTAGATTTGTTAAAACATAAGTCATAATCAATAGTAGTATTCAAGTATCTTAACAACCATTGTAAAGCACTCCAGTGTGCTCCACCTGAATTAGACATAAACCTACTCAATAACGATACAACATATGACAAGTCAGGTCTAGTACTAATCATGACATACATCACAGAACCTATAGCATTTGCATAAGGTACATTTTCCATTTCAATCACCTCAGGTCTAGTACTAAGAAAAGACATCTCATCTTCCATAGCCGCTTCCCATTCAAGTTTATGGGTAGACTTTAATGTCTCTCCTAAGCTAGCAGGCTCAATCCCATTAATTTCATGACTTGATATTAATGCACAGAAATACAAATCATTGGTTGAGTAATCATACCTGGTAGGAGGCCTTACATGCCTCCTACTTCTGTCTCTCACTAGCTGGTAGTTGGCCAATGTGTCTTGTGGCGTTTCATTATGCTGCTCAGTTTGATCCACTTGATCTATTGTGTCTCTTCAATTTGTTCTTGTACCTCTGCTACTTCATTTATGTTTTCCTCCTGGTTATTTCTCATGGGCTGGGTGTCCTCAGATGTCTCCGTGCCTGACATGTCACCAACTTGATCAGTGGTCATTGATGTCCCTGGCTCCACCTGCATCTGAGCTCCACCTGCAAGATCAAAATCTGCTAGATCCTTTCTAAGGCACCTACATTCTTGTTAGTAGATTTACAAGGAAAACAAAGTTCATTGAATATAACATCCCGACTAACTATGACTTTGACTCCAGGTGACTCCATTTCCCATAACCTATACCCTTTTGTCCCTTCTTGATATCCTAGGAAAACACACTTGATTGACCTCGGTTCAAGTTTACCACGGACTGGTGAGCATAAGCTTCACAGCCAAACACTCTAAGGTGGGCAAGCTTATGAGCCCTACCAGACCAGATTTCTTCTGGTGTCTTAAACTGAACTGAACTATTAGGGCTAAGGTTAATCAAATGAGTAGCAGTATTGAGGGCTTCACCCCAAAAGGTCCTCGGAAGTTCGGAAGAGAATAAAAGGCATCTTATCTTTTCTAATAGGGTTCTATTCATTCTTTCCGCAACTCCATTCTGTTGAGGGGTGTTTCTAACAGTCCTATGTCTTAGGATACCCTCACTAGTACAGTATTGATCAAACTCAGTATTACAAAATTCTAAGCCATTATCAGTTCTCAAGACTTTTACTTTGTTACTAGTTTGATTTTCTACCAATACTTTCCATTCTTTAAATTTAGTCAAAGTTTCATCCTTTGATTTTAGTAAGCGTCCATACCTTCCTACTGTAGTCATCAACAATAGAGAGGAAATATTTCTTACCCCCATGAGTCTGGACCTTTGCTGGTCCCCACAGATCACAATGTAGATACTCCAGACTCGCCTTTGACAAATGAATTTCAGTTGGGAAGCTCTGTCTGTGCTGTTTGCCCAACACACAGATCTCACAAAACTCAAGTGGCTTCAACTGGTCCTTTCCAAATTGTCTCTGCTTGCTGAGTACCTGCATTCCTTTCTGGCCTATATGGCCAAGTCTCAAGTGCCATATATTAGTCATATCAACATTATAAGTTAAAGCAGAAATGGGTTTATCCAAGAATACATGTTGGCCATTTAGAACATACAATCCATTTCTTTTTATACCAGTTAGGATTAGTTTATTACCCTTAGATATGTGCATGTTTCCTTTGTGTGCTTTATATGTGAAACCTAATTCATCTAGTGTTCCTAGTGATATCAGGTTCGTTTCAGGTCAGGTACATATCTAACGTCAGTAAGAATCCTAACTTTACCATCATGAAGTTTAAGGGTTATGTCCCCAACTCCATGTATCCTACAAGTATTGTCATTACCCATATACACAGTGCCTTGGTCAGAATTTCTAAAGTTGACAAACCAGTCCCTATACGGACTCATGTGAAAGGAACACCCAGAGTCCAGAATCCATTCTCTACTAATGTGATCACTAGACACAGTCAATGCCTCAGATAGGCACATCGACCCCTTTCGGCAGCCACAGTAGCACTGCCTTCGTTTTCCTGTTCCCTAATGAACTTATAACTTCCTTTTAAGGTGTCCCATCTTCTACAATGATAGCACTTCTTGTCACTATTCTTATTCTTATCATGTTTTTTCTTTTTCTTCCCTTTAGGTTCTTGGTTATTAGTCTGATGATTATTCGGACCATTAATTTCCTTTCATTTTTTCCTTTCACGAATAAGTTCTCTCCACCTCTCATACTGGTTCTAAGTTCTAACTCTCCAGCCCTTATACCAGATAGCCTAGGTACAACTCCTGTGTATTGTAGAGAGTTCTTAACGACACTATATTCTTCAGGCAGTGCATTTAATAGAATCATAGCTTCGCTAGAGTCTCCTAGGGCTTGGTCAGTTCCTTTAAGGATTTGAGTCATTTTCGTAAATTCATCCAAATTATCATCTATCGACTTATTAGTATCCATCTTGTAATTAAACAAATTTCCTTTTAAGAACACTAAATTTGGAGCAGAAATAACAGAATAAAGAGATTCGAGTTTACCCCAGAGTTGAATGGCCGTGTCATTCCATCAACCTTTCTGATGACTGAGTATCCCAAGTGGAGGAAGATCAAATTGTAAGCCTCTTCCAGGATTTCGTCATTCGCTTTCTTTTCCATCTTTGGCCACTTTTCTGGATCCGGTTCCAGTGCCAAAGCCACCTTATGGTGGGAAAGTAGAACTCTCATTTTCTTTTTCAAGTGGTGAAATCCTTTTTCCGTCAAATATCCCAATGTCGAGTCTCATAGTCGACATTTCTATTTTCTTTTTTCAGTAATCACCATATGACAATTCCGCAATCACTCTCGACTATTACTTACTCAAACACCCTTCGGTAATTCACACCTAATCAACTCCAGCAGGGCTTCAATACCCAATTAACAACAAAGCCCACACCGAATCACACAAACAACCTTACACAGCAACCAGGAAACACCCAGTAGCTCAATCTACAGTTTCCCAAATTTCAGCCTCAACAGAATGACACCAAAAAAAAACACACACTCCCTTTTCGGCGGATTCAATTTCTTGTTCAGCAGACACAAGCTTGGTGTGATGCCCTTTGATGCCCTAACTCAGTTGGCTTCACCCTCGGCAATTACACACCCAAACTCAATTCGGCAGCTCCACAATCTTTCAATTTGGCAACACAATTTACTTATCACTCTAAAAGCAGATTCTTAACTACCCTGTCAATCCCTTGCACAGCCTTTTCTTACCAGAAATTTTGAGGGCTTTGATCGTCGACAGAGAGCCCACAGCAGTTGAGTCTTACTCGTTCACCCTTCAAGATCAGATCGTCCGCTCTGAGTTGATCTTCGGCCCAAGATATGATGCGGCTAGTTCGTCCAGTCTTGGTGGTTAGGGTCTTGTTCGACCAATTTTGTTTCTTTGATCGAAATCGGCAGATTGCTGAGGGTTTTGATCGTCTGTGGCTTAGGGTTTCTTGATCGGCTGGTTTCAAATGTTTTTGCTTGCTTTCTGATGGGGTCTTGATCGTCTATGGCTTGTTCTTGGCTACAAACAGCTCTGATTTTGTTCTTGGTCACAGATCCCTCAATCGGCTGTTCCTCTTCTCTGATTTCTTCTAGCTTTCTTGTTCTGTGATCTTCAATTGTTGACAATTTTAGGGATTTTTGTCCTTTGCCGCCGAATTCAAAGAGAGGGATCTTGGGCCTTGATTCTTGATCACTTATCTCTTCAATTTCGGCCCACTGATCTTAATGGGCTCTTATACCAATTGTTAAATCTTTGTCGCAAATTATTCGTCAAACCAATCAATCGAACAACCAAGAAGCAAGATTTTTACCGTGGTTCGCCGGAAAGATTCCCGACTACATCCACGTTGAACTCCGGAACAAGGAGCTCGCTGCACTAATCAATTTACAAGATTACACAAGAATCTTTGAATCCGTTTACAAATTGTAATTCCCCCAAATCTCACAATAACCCTAATCTCTAAAAGTGTCAATCTCTCAAATTACCCAATTGAAGATTACACTAACATGGACTAGGAAATAGGCTTAACACTTAGCCAAAAATAAGGGAATACACAAAAAAAAAAAAAAAAAACTCTCTAATTCTCAACCTAAGTACCATTTATATATGATTGGCAAATAAAGGTAATTGGGACAACGGCAAAGATTGCGACATGTGTCCCTTATCCAACGGATGATAAGGCTTCACATTTTACATCATTCTTTCCACGGTAGGTTTCAGGAGAGTGAAACCTACCGTGGATTGAAACTAAAAAGCAGAAGCTGATTGCCTTTGGGCTATCAGAGCCTGGAGTAACCATGTTAGGTTTCAGGAGAGTGCCTTGAAGAAGAACATGGTGATCATTCAGGGCCTTGTAAACAGCAGCAAGCATAGTTTCAGTGACAGCAGCACATCTCTTGATGTCATGTCCTCCATCAGTCAACTCAACACCTCAGGCTCAACAATTGGGACCAATCCATTTTCCTGACAAATGATAGCATAACCAGCCAATCCCCGTGCATTTTGACGGTTCATTGATGCCAATCTTCAGGACAGCACACCACTTGGCGAACCGGGCACTGCTGGCACCGGGCTCCCAGAGAATCGAACCCTTGAGTTGTGGTTTCACCATTTGTTCCCGCCAATTCAACGGTTCCCTTATCAACTTTGATCCCTGGAATCACATTATTTTCCTGAAGAACTTCAACAAAAGGCTTGCATGCCATCAGAGGTTTTCTGGTAAAGAGTTTCTTCAAACAGGATGACTCCTTAAAGGAATTGGAGGGCGTCGGGAGAAGTGAAGAGGAGTTCACGTAGGGACTGGCCATTGGACTCGATGTTTTCGACATTGATGCTTGCCAATGGTGCCTGTGCTTTCATCTGCTGCCAAAATTCCCTTTCCTGGAGTGCCAATGTACTTGGCATTCTTGATAAGTTCATCTGAAACAATACATAGATTTGATTCTAAGGAAATTTCTATAACAAGCTAAGTCATCTAACAAATCATTGGTGGTCTTAAATTTTAGGGTTCTAGATGAGTTTTTAAAATATGTGATCCCGTATAAATAAAAATAAAGATTTTTTTGGCTATTTTTGTTACAAAAAGTATTAATTTTTCTTAAATTAAGAGACCTTAATTTTGACCCAAATTTAGGGATTCCAACCGGTCGCCTATGTAGGCTATCCCTACAACCATCCCTGTAACAAATATTACATCCACTGCAGTCGGTTTAACTAGTTGTCTGAGATTTGATTTCACTCACATAATGTTATTGGCATGCTTCAAATATTTATATGAGTCAAAGAAAATGAATAAAAAATACTTGTATGAATATACAAGCATAGCGTATTCTCGACAAAGTAGAGATAATGAATCGTAAAAGATTTAGGGTTTGAATCCCGCTCGCATTGCTTAAAAAAGAAAAAGAGAGTACCTGCATACTTTCCAACAAAGGCAGACATGGTGATAATGAGTTGGTGGAATATGAAGGATGAAGATGCAAAAACAAACTACACAAGCATCATACTACATAGATCAGCAAGGATGGAATATACCAACAGAATCCAACCCTCCATGCCATGCATCAACACGTGTCCAAAGATTAGCCCATCGAAGGTTATCATTCTTGCATAAAGCAATGAGTGATCACTCTAATTATTACACCTATTAATAAACCTGAAAAATATTGTGCAAAAAGCTCATAGCAATTATTGAATGTTGTTATTGATCTCGAGATGGTAAAAACCTCGATGGGGATGGGTTTTAAGGAGTTTTAAGATGATATGAATATAATTTTTTTATGTATGTTAGTTGAACGGATCAAATAGGGATATTGATATTCCATATTAATAAATGTAAAAATACACGTGAATGACGATGAGTGAAGCCCAATATATTAGGATCGGATATATGTAAAAAATTTCAAATATGGGCATTGATATGCCCGCACCTATAAAGTAGTCACTGCCCAATTGTTCATAACCATCCATAAGGTTTCATCTAGTAGCAGAAAAATGTTGTTCAAGCTCAGATAATAGCAGATTCAACAAATAATCCAGAGTAGCCAAAAAAAAATTGTAGCTAATTTCATAAATGTCCAGGTTTGAAAATACATCTATGAAGGGGAGGCAGCAAGCAGTTTCAATTTGTCCCCAAGAGTATTCCCCTCTCGAGCATTATTTCCTATGTGGGGGTGACTTACTGTTACAGGGCAAGAAAATGTAAATGACAGATGATGTCCTCTGTCTAATGACTTGGTATAAAAGTCTCAAAAGGTGAAAAAAAAAAAATGGATATCAAACTCTATGTTTGGTTGTATCAAAATTTTAGGGAAAAAAAATGAAACCGGAAGCCCCGTGCATTGAAGTTTAGGCAGGATGATGATCTGGAAATGATTGGTACAATCATATGCGGTTGTTGAACTATTGTGCACGGATCACCACTTGTTGATCGTCATCGTCTGTACCAAAATATCGGTCTCCAAACTCACCCATGCCTGGTATGACACGGAAATCTTCATTTAAGCCGATATCAATCTCGGATGTCACAATCTTTATTCTTGGGAAGCTTTTGCAAACCACATGCACACCCTGAGGTGCCTGGTGATATTTAAGAGACATATTGTGGATAAGAAAATGTCCGTATAGATTCATTGGAAAGAAGAAATCCAGAAAGAGACTTTGTATAGGAAAAAAATTCAAAAACTAAGGATGCAGAAATTAAAAATTACTTACAGATATGAGATTCAGAAATATGATGTTGGACTCCGGTACGCCCTTTCTTAGAAGTAAAGAAATGGCTTGAACAGCAGAGTTGCCTGAATGTAGGGAAATGATAAGCTATAATAAGTTAAACCCATCCACTTAGCTACTAAACATTCAATTAGTGTTTGAGAGTAACAAGTTGAAGATGCCTAAAAACAAGCTAATCTTTTTAAGGCCGAGTCATAAGTTGCACATAACTTGTTCGAGGGAGCAAGGATAATTTGGAAGGGTATAAGATATGTAAGTTTGAGAGGACTGCATAAATATTAACAACTAATACTTGTACCGAAGTTAATGATTTTGTGTATTAAATCAGAAAGCAGTGCACACGGAAAACATAAAAAGTACATGAAAACAGCCAAACCTGTGCCTAGAATAGGATCCAATAGTAACACATGCCTTTCTGAGATGTCTAGCGGTAATTTTTCATAGATTAACTGCCAAATCATTGGATCATCAAGAGAAAATTCAAAACTTTAACAGGCATGGAAAAGAACATTTGTAGGGATGGGAGGAACTTTGCAAACCTGCTGACCGTTGTCACCTTCTCTATGAATTAGAATCTTCCCAATCTTGATACCTTTACAACAAGCTCGCAAAGCATTCTCCATGCTCTCACCACTTGCATCAATTTAAAGAGGATATTTAAGAAGTGGTTAGGCATCATAATATGGAAGAGAGAACGTGAACAAAGAAAAGGAATGAAGGGGATGCTCAGCACCAACAGTAAGTTATTGACCAAATTTGTAAAGTTATATACCTATATTCATAGTAAAAGACCATAAGCATAATAATCATAGTTCAATCGTGAATAGTTTGGAAAAGTCAAATCTTGCTTTAACCCTAATATCAAGGCAACAACAGGCATATCATTTCCCTGTCATTTCGTGTGCTATCAATGTCTTCACCACAAGCACTACCAAGCCAAAAACAATATCACCACTCACTGCCATCAATGCCACCATCCGAAACTGCCATGCCCAAGACACCACCATCAACACCATAATCAATGCCAAAAACTCCATTGCGGTATCAACACAAAATCCACCATTCATTGCAACACCAGCAACAAAATCAAGCCCATGATTGCTTTCATGTAAACAAAATAGGCCATAAGGCCTCATCACAGCTGAACCATGTTTTAAACATAAACATGAACACTTTCTCCCATGACAAGTTCTATATTGAAGCTAGAGCCATTTAAAATGATCACACCAAAACTTTTTAATAAATGAGGTGATAAGTGCATTGTTGATCAACAACATAACATGGTCTATGATAGATGAGGAAGGGTAAGTAATATTTCAGTTCCGCATCTTTCCAACTTGGGGCAATATGGACCCAGGCCAGTTCCCGCTGGATTATTACATCAAAATTAATATGTTATAGCGTTCTTAACATTTGAAAAAAAATTGGGGGAAAATGCTCCCATCACCACATAGTAGAATGTGGAAGACAAATTTAGCAAGTACTTGGTGGACCAACAAAATCAACCTTATTTACCATATATAATCTAACATTTGAAATCAAAAAGTACGAAGTGTTAATAAAGTACTTCAAGATTTGAGACGATATCTACCTTCTAATAACAGAGACACCACATAACCTTTTACAGAAATCTACACCAGTGTATACAGCTCCTGCATTCACAGCAAGAAGTTGTAAAAGCAACACATTAGCGATTGAAGTTTTTAGGCGCTATAAATAACAAACAACCAAGCAGTAGTATATATAATGGAAAAGATGGCAACAACAATGACACATACCAGAAAGTAACACAATAATATTATGACTCATCTTGAATCTTAAGGATTACCATTTTCAAAATCCTAAGAGTAAAAACAAGGGGAATTTAAGTCATATGAAGGAAAAATGGAACTAAAAATATGTTAATGTCTAGTAGGAAGCAGAACATTTTCATTTTGCAGACAATCACGTGTAGTATACAAATTAAGGTAAAGGCATCACATGCCTTAAACAAGTAGCATTGCAAAAACAAACCAAAACCAGTTGGATTATGTTAGAGATTAAGATAACATTGAGTTGCAGTTTCTCACCAGTTGGAGTAATCACTTGCTTCTCAGTAAATGGTAGATGTCCCAGGCCATGTTCAACAACCTGACAAAGGCGCAATAGAGCTGATGAATTTACAATTGAAAGTACACAATTTATTGCATTCATTACAAAATACCAGAACATTTACCAAACGAATCAATCGGTCGGCATAAAAGATGAAGTCGTCTTTTGTCGTTTGAGAATCACGTATAAGGGTATGCATTCCCCCTAGCTGCACAAGAGCAGCAGCAATCATTAAAATCTCAATATGCACATAAAATTGCATAATGAAGAAAACCCGCAAAAAAACACTTGAAATACTTGATATTAGGTAGAATAAATACCAAACTTAGGATTTTCTAGAAAAGAAATATTATTAATAGTTAAGTAGGTCAGTGAGTAGGAAACGATACCTGAAAAGTTGAATGGATGACAAAAAGATTAGGGTATATTTTACAAAGATCGTGCTGGCCAAGTTTTGTGCGAATATGTTGCACAATCAGATCAACGGCTACATGATTATCTCCTCCGCGGGGAATAATGATATCGGCATACTTCTTTGTTGGGAGTATAAAGTCATCAAAAGCAGGCTTCACAAATTTAGAGTACTGCATCCATATTAATTTATATCAACATCCATTCGAGGAAATATTAACAACTCAAACATGGCTTTACAATATCTTACATATAAAATTATAAACAGAGGGTTAAAAATTAAAATTGGCATGTATGCAACCATATTGCTATAAAAAATCAACATCACTGCTATTATTCTTTGAGATTTACAAATTGAAATGTTCTAACCTGATCAAGAACTGTAGCAATATCTCTACCCTTCTCAACAGTGTCACGCCTTATTCTCCTTGCCAGACGTACATCAGCATCTGCAGTGAAAATTTTACAATGTGTAGAGACAGCCCAACTTACAGTGAAGCAATAAATAAATCCATTCCTACACCTATCAAAGTCAATCTCTTAATGAAAACGTTAGCAACCATTATTTTCACTGATTTGGAATGACAGGAAAATTCTTGAACACTCAATTACAAAATACCAGAAAATTAACTTGCATTTCTTTAGGTACTACATACTGTAAGCTTCAGGACTGAAAGCAGGATTGATGTTAGCTTATAACTGCAACTCCAACTTTGTTCAATCTACTTAATAATTTTAATCATCGTTCACATATGAAGAGACATCCACGTTATAAAACAAGCATTCATCCAATAAAACAATTAGCAGCTTTAGGGAGCAACAGACTGCCTCCAAAAATTACTTATTTTAGACCAGTCTAATCAAGTGCTTTAGATATATGACTACATTTTCTAAAATTAAATGCAGATACAAAAAATTAGTCCTGCTAGTAATTTGGTATCTTAAGATCAACATCTAGTTATTGAAATATAAAAGCAATCAACCTGTATCAACAAATATCTTCATGTTCATCAACTCTCGGACACGGGAATCATGGAAAACAAGTATGCCTTCCAATATTATGACATCCGAAGGGTTTACCTGCAGAAGATATACATAAATTCTCTTTAAAACTGACCTGCATCGATACTTGCAGAAAATATCAGTAACAACATATTATATCAGATCTTTTGGAGCACAAAAGCATGTACCCTTCTTGCCGGAAATACATTATTTTTATAACTCTTGAAGTCGTAATTTGGAATATATACTGCTTGTCCATGCCTCAGTTTCTCCATTGAAGATAATAGCTTCTCGTGTCAAATGCATCTGAAAGTAAGAGCAATCTTGTATTAAAATGTGTCAGCATAAACTTAAGGATAGATAACAACATGCACAGAAAAGATAACAAACATCAAAATTCAGTAATGCTTTCTATTGTGAAATTTTAATCAAGTTCCATTTGCCTTTACTTCTTCCAACAAACTGCTTATAGGCAATTGCAAGATATGAATCATAACATCTCAAAAGTTCACGAGATAAAAACAGGTTCAGGAGATAAAATAAGTGATAAAACCACGGCAAGATTCAATAATTGCAAATAGCTTCAGCTCTTAGGTCATCCATTGGACAAAATCCCAGTATAGTGATTAATACTTCAAATCTATCTTAAAGAGATGCCTCACCAGGATGGTCAAAGTTGTATTCATGAACGCGAGCAAGTTCCTCTTCCGTAAGATTGTGATAAAAGGAATCCTGACACAGTCTTCCTATTAAAAAATTTATTTCTGAAGGAAAAATGCTCATCTCAAGTAAAATACCACAAGATCATGCGATGAATATCTGATTAAATTATTGCATTGCCAGTATAGAAACAAGGGGAAAAAAGAGGCAAAGATTTATTACTCCTATAGTAGAGTTAAGACACATTGGAAGACGCCATAAATAACCAAGCAAAACAGTTCAACAACTAAGAATATAACCACATTTGAAAAATCAGTTTTAAAAATATAAGTTTAATGTATATGAACCGAATGAAGCTTCAAAGAAATATATGTAAGTTATAGCCCAACTAGTCAGGTATTGTCTGCTTTGGTATCTCATGGATTAACTCAGTAACCTAACCCCTCACGGTTTTGTTTTTAGCATAGGTCCAAACCCATCTAGAAGACCTCTAACTAGTTGAGAGAATCTCTCATTTATAAGCACTTCACCGGGCTCTTTCCCAAGCAATGTGGGATACTATAATCCACCCCCCTTAGAACCCAAAGTCTTCGTCATTGTTGTTGAAGGCGAGGGGCGCACTAAGGCGATGAGAGTATGAAAAGAGAGGCGCACTCCTCATAGACATAAGACGTACGTTTATTAATAATAAATATAAATTTATAATATATGCATTATGAACTTAAAATTGTAAAATATAATAAGTAGAAAATAATATTTAGATATTTAATCTATTTTCTATTACTTCTATTTGTCCAATTCATAATACAAAACAAAATATGCATAGTTCATATTCAAGAAAATAATAAAAATGAATAATAAAATATACTTGAAAATATTTTCTTGTTAATTTTAATAAAACTGACAATAAATGCTCCTCAAAATGTTATATTAGATATTATTTAAAACTTTAAATTTGTGTGTTGAAATGTGTCACCCTTAATCTATTAGAAAATTAAGAAAATAAAAAAGAAAAAATAGAAACAGTTGGACAACAATAAGAAAAAAGTAGAAACAATTGTACAACAGTAGCTGCTGACTGCTGTTGCTCAATTAATTCTAGTAGATTATTAAATTAAAAATTGTCATGGATGCTTTGAAAATGGCTACTCTAGTACTTTGATTTCTTGTCAATCACAGGCGATATCCTCTACTTTTCTTTTTCATATTTTTTATTTTTTCCTCATCTTCGACTCTTTGATTCTCACTCATTCTTTCTCTTTGGTTTATCTGGTTCTCTTACAACAACTCTTCCCGGTTGAGATAAAATGTGCGCTTCACGTTGCTTCGCCGCGCCTCACGTCGCTTCGCGGAGCCTCATCGATGTCGCCTCGCCTCAGCTGCTTGGAGGCACATGGCCGAACACCTCGAGCGCCTCTCGCCTCGAGGCGCGTCTCACATCGCCTCTAACAAGTAACAACACTGGTCTTCGTTGGCACATCAATTGGGTGAATTGGCTTTAATACCATTTGTAATGGCCCAGACTCACCAACTAAGTAGATATTATCCGCTTTAGGCACATAGCCAGTCACAAATTTGTTATTGTGTTGTAATCTACTAAGTTAGGAGAGCCAATGGCTTATAAAGCAATACATGAACTCCCACGCTAGCAATATGGGATGTTACAAGATATCTCTAAATATCTACCAAATTAAAGGATGAATTTTGCTCATATTCAGCATACCACAATTTGTTGATGACTTGATGTTCAACAA
The DNA here is from genome assembly GCA_019454045.1 of Zanthoxylum bungeanum. Taxonomy (NCBI): domain Eukaryota; kingdom Viridiplantae; phylum Streptophyta; class Magnoliopsida; order Sapindales; family Rutaceae; genus Zanthoxylum; species Zanthoxylum bungeanum. Next base: position 11,248 of record SKCR01055234.1, on the reverse strand, counting down.
CAGAGAGTGTTTTCCTTTTAGTTTGATTCAAACTAATAAAGTTGTCACCCCCTATCTAATTTAATTAATAGTAGATGGAAAGAACGCAGTGAATTCTCTGTAGTCTGCAAATATCACATATGAGAAGTTATAGGCAACAATTCCCTTTACAAATATATGAAATACATAAATTTTAAAAGAAAACATCAAATTGAGGTGAACTATGACTTATTTTTTAAGAATACTTATCAGCATTATGTCGAATTCCATTTGGAATCAGAGAAACATTACCTGGTTAACAAGTACAACACGTTGATCACGAAGCTGCTGAATAATCATATCGCAAACAGTGGTTTTCCCGGATGCTGCTCCCCCAGCAACTCCTGCAGCAAAAAGGGAATATTAAAGCCAAAACTATAATAAATGAGAAGAAGCTAGCAGAATCTTCAACCTATTATCAGGGAAGGCAAATGCATACAATACGCACAGAACAACATTTTCCATGTGAAATGGCAGTACCGATTCAGTACCAAACAAAGACTGTTAAGTTCCATATACCAAGAACCAAAGGTCAAACTCTTTTCATTTCTAAGCATGGTGTTTAAATTCATACTACACCGGAAAGTATACACACTATTAATCTAATTAGATAGAATTATACATCATAATAGTTACTGATTCAATAGTTCAGCATATTAGAGATACCTCGCATCATACGCTAGAAAATAGTATCATTTGGGAACAACACGAATGCTTACTTGCACCGAATTCTACTGATTGTTAGAGCCATTAAGCACTTCAAGTTTATATTTTCATCATATGCTTTTCAATAGACAAACCAAAACATCTTTAACCAAGTATTGTAAGGTAGGTAGTTATTCAATAAAACTGTGCCTACAAATACTTACCAATGACGAAAGGTTGTTTATGCATGTTTTCTGCAGCGGAAGAAGTTGGTTGACCGATTTCTGTATTTCTAATCTCCAAACCATCCATATGAAACCCAGAAAAATGAACCCCAGAGGAGGCCTCTATCATATCCACAACTGATTTAGAATCCATAATACTCAACTACCTGCTAATTCAACACACAAGTAAACGCGAGGTGAGGTCACAACAAAAGGGCACCCAGATCAAGCTGTTAACCTGTAAATTCCACCACCAATCAATGTCACCAAGTAAAATCAAAGAGATTTCCACGTAAAGTCGTAGCATTTTCAATCTTGTAGAAACAAACAAGAAGTAGCAATCATAGAAACTCAGATACAATGCTTCAAGTACATTGTCCAACTAAAACCAAACCATACACAATATTCTAATGCAAATGCCGAAGCCATACATTGTACATATTCCAGTTGCATATGCCATAAAACAAATCATGTCTTTTAGCTTTTGTTATCTTTGAACAAATAACAACAAACCCATATCACAAAAAACACTAAACACATTGAATACAGCCACATGTACCTGAACTATATATATATTCACAGAGATTGACTAAAAACAAACTCAAAATCACATAATTTTGATTACTACAATCAGCAATAAGAACACACGGATCACTTGCTAAATTCAATAAAATTCAAAACATTGATTTTAAACAAAAATAATTTTAGATCAAATAAACCATATTTCAGATTCCGCAGACACATACACGGGTCACTAAACATACCCAGATCACTAAATTAATTTTTTTCTCATCAAAAAATGGTAATAACATCAAATGCATATCATTAAATATACCTTATAAGCTCCAATAATTAACAGAGAAGGAGAAAGTTTTGAACTTTCGTAAGAGAGAGAGAAAAAAGAGAGATATAAACGCAGATTTTGAGGAATTTCTTTTAATAAAATTTTGTGTGTTCACGTAATTAATAATTGAAGAGAAAAAATTAGAGAGAGAGAGATAGAGGCAGAGATTCAATGTTTGGAAAATAGGCTTCATTTTCTGTGTAATTTATAATGGAGTCCCTTATTATTATTATTATTATTAGTAGTATTATTATTATTATTATTATTACATCCAAAGATTGGTTATAATACAGTCAAATTCAAAAACTTTTAAATGTTAACAGTATTATAATTTTGGTGACGTCACGAGGCTATTTCGGTTATTTGATAATATTATGGTGGAAAGTGAATACTCTTTAAACTTTGGATAAAAAGTGAATATTCTTTGAACTTTGGGTGAATAAATGAACATTCTTTAAATTTCTAGTGGAAAATAAAACACTTTAATATATATTTCTGGATTCGAACATTCTTTAAATTTCTAGTGGAAAATAAAACACTTTAATATATATTTCTGGATTCATCCGTCATTTTGGGGTAAAGATTAATATCTCCAACAGTTGTATCTAATGATAACAGTTATTTCGGACCTATATTAATAAAAAATAAAACATTATGATCCGGAAATAAAATAATTAATTTTTGTTTATATTTAGATTATTTTGAATGGATTGTGAATTGTAAATGTTGTTGTATAAGTTAAATTGATTTTGTTTAATTATGAATATTATTTTATTTTTATTTTGGATGTTTAAATTAAATAACTTAAAAAATTAAAAAAAAATACCAAAATATAGTTTTTTACGGATTTAGATATCTGAAAATCAGCATATATAATACCCGTTTTAGATTCATACAAATATAATGCGGATCTGGATTCAGATCAATATATATCTGAATCTGTATTTTATCATCCAATGACATGCATTATTTTTTTTTTCATTTTTATAGTCAAAATTATATTTTAGCATTCATTTACATTCCATTAGTACTTTAGTCAAGTTAATCCGGATCTAAATGTGTGCAAATCTAAAAAAACTAAACCTCAAATTCGTGTTTTTTTAACTAAGCTCCAGATTTTTCTGATTTCTTTAGATATAACTGTTATAACTACGTATAATTATTGGAAAACTTAATCTTCACCTAAAAAAATTGATGGAGACCAATTTTCATTTTTTTTAATAAATAAACACTTGAAAATCCATAATCATTCACTTGAAATTTATCCACATCTATTTAAGTATTATTTTTTTCCACCCGAAATTTAAAGAGTGTTCATTTTTCCACCATGACATTATCAAATGACTGAAATATTCTTATGACGTCAGTAAAAATGTAAAATTCTAACGCCTTCTGGATGGAAAAATGAATATTTTTTGAACTTTGAGTAGAAAAATAAACATTTTAATTTTTTTTTAAATTTGATTACACTTTAACCAATCTTTAGGTATGAAATTGATAATTTACCTTTGTATATTTATAATTAGAAGGAATAAGTTTTTCGCAGACAATGATGGGAGATTCCACACAAACAGATAGTTGAGATTTTTAAAATTGGGTTTAAATTAGGGTTTAAATTTAAAAAATAAAAAATAATATTTATTATAATAAAAAGACAAAAAATAAAAATAAATAAATTCTTATCGATAGAGGATGATTTTATGTTTTACGTTTGTGGTCATTTTTGTTTGTCACTTGCGCTGGAGTAATAATGATTAATGAAGGTAAATAATGATATTTTATGGGTGTGATTTTTTATTTCCCTGTCAGAGAATTTCAGCCAATTAACTACTGAGTAGTTTGTATTATTTTCGAAAATTTAAACACTAATATAACTATTAAATAAGGTTAAAATAATTAAAAAAAAACTATTTAAATTCGATGCAATTATTTAAATAAATAATAAAAAAATATTAAAAACTGAATATTTTTTAGATGTGTAGCTTCAGTCTTTCATAAATTACAATATTTAATGGGGAAAAAATTAAAATACTCTCATTTATTATTATTATTATTATTTTCAGCAAATTTTGCGATTTTTTTCTGTGTGTTTTTAGTGATTTGCAGTAAAAGGCAAGCAAAATCCCACTCAAAGCTGTGTAGGTTTTAGATCAGATTGAAAAGATTCCACGTCATGGCCAAATCAGCTGTGGGGCCCACTTGCATATTTGAGTTGTCGGTAATTCCACCTTAGTAAATGAGATTGGTAATTTGGTTATACTCTATTCAAAATAATTATTTTATTAAATTCGGTAAAATATATTTCTTACGATTTTTGTTTATCTGTGTTAGTTTATGTCTTTCTCGACAACGTTTGACATATAACGTTATTATTTGTTCTAATTTTCTCACCGAAATATATAAAAATCTATGTTAGATATATCTGAACCATCTTAATCATATTTTTCTTATTTTATTCTCAATCGATGCTACACACTTTCTTTTTAATTTCTTTATTTCTAACTTTGTTTATCTTATTCCGCCCTCACATCCCTTTAACAATTCTCATATTATATATCCTCATGAAACGTTACATGTGTCACAAGTTAATAGGCGTTGCTACCTATGGGTGGGCGCGGTTCGGTTCGGTTCGATTTTTACTAAAAATCGAACCAAATCATATTTTACGGTCCGGTTTTTTTACCTCTCAAACCAAACCATTAAATAACGGTTTGGTTCAGATTGAAATTTTTTTAAACCAGCGGTTTACGGATTGGTTCGGTTCGGTTTACAGATTATTCTATTTAAAAAAAATTAATCCACTTAAGTGAAGACAAAAAAAACTAGTTTAGCGAACAAATAGTATGAAGTGCTACGGTGTAAGCTGTGACTCCAGAGAACACATGCACTCAATAGATGATTGACAAATGAGGCACAATTAATTCTTATATTTTTTAAAAATTACATCGAATAATTATACTATAGACAAATCCAACAGCTTACTTTCAAGAATAAACCATAAAATAAAAAATTTAAGAATAAAATTATTAACAAATAAATTTAAGAATAAAAGTATTAACAAAAAAATTAAGAATAAAAGTATTAACATACTAATAAAAAAAAAAATTAAAAGAAAAATGCAAATCTTTTTATAAAAATATATAATTTTTTTATTATAAATGTTCGGTTCGGTTTAACAGGTGCGGTTCGGATTAGCATCTAAACCGAACCGTAAACCGTTCGGGGTGGGCCAATCCGAACCGCAAACCGAACCGTTAGAAAAAAATCGTAAATTCGGTCTGGTTTGATTCTGTTTACGGTTTGGTATAGTTCGGTCGGTTTTTTTACCCACCCCTATTGCTATCCATTTGTTGTTTTGGTAAAAAAATATAGGAGGAATTTGATTCATAAAAAAAGACTGATAACGTGGGAAGAGGGCTCCAGTGTCACATGTCAGCACGCAGGCCGTTGAATTTTCATCCAACGGCCCGCGTGCTAGATAATAAAAAAATTAAAAAGTATTTTATTTTTTTTTACATCTGAATCATTAAATCAAAGATTCAACGGTTCAAATTTAACTAGAGGTTACTGGAGCCACCGCGGACCCCAAATTAACTACTACTATAATTGCAAATCTAATTATTGTACTTGCTAAATTTTTCAGAATATTTTGTTGGTAAAAACTTTGTAAACCATTTCACTGAATCTTTTACTGTTAATTTCCATTAATGAAAACTTTTATTTTTTTGCAATAAAAATAACTGTCTTATTTATTATTCATTTAAATATTATTATATAATTATAATAATTATTATTATTTCACCGAATTATATGGAAATAAATTTTATATGGTGGTGATTATTGTTAATTGAATTATTTATGATGAGATTTGTGTTGTGTTAGTAAAAAGAGAATGAGAAAAAAAATTGAATGTCACTTGATTTACATTTTACTAATCTTTAATGAAATAATGATTTCGGATAGAGTTCAATGATATGGTTAGGTAAAAACGAGTTCACATAGAGTATGGAGATATTGTATTCGAATTTAACCTAAACCTGATTCAAACAATTCATATCAGATTTGAGTAATAGTACAGGTTTAACATAATTTGTTGGTTTAGATTGTGATTGAGTGAGAGAGGCATGGAGCACTTTTTTTTTGAATCATTTTGTTGACCCGACCCGTTTATTCAAGTTATACCGATCCGATCATATATGAAAATAACTACCTATTCTAAACCCAAATAAAACCCGACAAAATATTCTTGTGGTAACGGGTTAGATAATTTACCCATTATTACACAATAACATCAAATAATCGTTGATCTCATTTAATATAAAAAGATTTTTGCGATACTTATGTTAGCACTCATGTCATGTGTCATGTGAGAAAAAAAGGTTAAAACTATAAATTAACAAAAAAACAAGAGATTGTGGTAGCCAAAATGATTTTGAAATGAAAGTTGGGTAAGGCATGAAGAGATGAAAATTGACAAATTTATATAATTTGGGTGTAAGTGGGATGATTGTTTTTGTTTTTTGTTTTTTTTTTTTTTTTTTTTTTTTTTTTGTAATATTTGGAAATCCCACCGTCAAATCACTCATTCTGAACTTAAGTGGAGCAAGTAAAATCCCCGATTATCTCAAACTTTTATAAAAAATATACTCTATAGATTTGAACGTAGAACCTCAAGATGAGATATTGAATCCTACACTACCGAACCATGCACATTTGGTACAGGTGAGATGATTGTTGTGATGTCTAATTATGTCTTTCAATTCATCCTCAACAACTTTCCTATTCATAGTGAGATTTCTTATTTGTTAGATATGAAAATATGTGTTGCTTAATCTTATCCAAAAAGTGATATCCTTTTTTATTTGCTACTTTTTATTGGCTGCCACATCTTCATCTATCATCAATCAATGTGATTGAATTTGAAATGATAAACTTGGTGATTACATTTTATTAGTGAGCTATATTATTGGAGCACAAATTGTTGGGTTCAAATTTTTGGGGGCCCATTTATGATATTCTAATTGGGCTTTGGTGTTGACTTATTTAAACAGTGAAGGCCCATTTTGGACTGGTGGTTATATTTGCTTACTTGATAAATCAGAAAAATAACAAATGAATATAAAATAAAATAAAATATGGGAGTGTAATAAATGAGTCAATAAGAAATTCCTAATGATCATTTTTTTAAATAGAGTTTTCATAACAAGTGAAAAATATTTTCAAAATTAAAAACAGGTAAAATAATATGTTCAATATTTATATCATTAGGAAAAAGAATTCAATATCTGTACTATTAAGAATAGGACTTGCATCTGTTTGGCCGATCATGGATTTATTATTCCCTATCCGATTATGTAATCGGGATGTAAAATCATCTCAAATCTCATATCAATCGGGATTAAATATTTTTAAGCTATGAATTGGGATTGTGAATTTTTAAATCATGAATCGGAACATATAATTGATTCAAAATAAAAAATCATCTCAAATTTCAACTGAATTTTTTAATCCGGACAAAAATCATAGTAAACCCCTACTAAATTTTTAATCAAGACAAAAATCAACCCAAATCTGTAGACCAGGATTCCCTTTTTTTTTTTTTTTTCCAAACCCTAATTAGTGTATTAAAAAAAATTATCTCGTCAAAATCAAATTAATTAAAAACAAAAATCTTATATAATTTTTTTTAACAGTTCGGTAACCGCGCCAAAAGTGGGCCTCACAAAGAGTTTCAGAAAAAAACCTTCCAACGGCTACTCATAGAGACGATGTAAAAAGCGCGCCATTTTGAGATAAAATCTAGGGTTTATAAAAGCGCTTTCGCCTTCGAAAAATCGAAACTTTAATTTATAATGGCAGCTCTAGCGGGAAATTTCGGGTTCCAATTCTCATATCGGCTTCAGATTCGTGTACCATTGATTCCATGGTAAGAATTTTTCTCTCAATTTCAGCTTCAACCTCTCTTATCCTCTGTTTGGTTGACTAGAAAATGAAGGAAAATGAATGATAAGAGAAGAAAAATCCTTATCTAGGGTACCCTTGTTTATTTTTTTAGTTTTTATCCAATTAATTGTATTTCTAAGCATAATTTTCGTTTGTTTCGAAGTAAAATGAAACTTATTTTCATTTTTAAACATAGTTTTTTTTTTTTCAAATTTCAAAGTAAATATTCTAAAAATTCCCAACAGTGATTTTAATGTTACATTTTTACCAATTCTAAATAATAAGCGCCTAATTGATGTTCTTGGCAACCAAACATAACATCAATTAGGCACTTATTATTTAGAATTGGTAAAAATGTAATTGGTAATTTTATATTTACTTTGAAATTTGCTATGACACCGACGTATCAGGGTTGAATTGTCCGGTCAGTTCGCGGGATTCGACTTTGAGTTATCTATTTTTTTTAAATCCAATTAATGCATTTTGTCTTAAGGAAAATGGAATTTGTGTAAGTGTTAGAAATTATGCAAAATAGAAAGTTGGGTGAACCGCGACCTTGAGTTTAGTGGACCGCACTTTGTCAAGAGGCAGTGTGTTTTGGCTTCAAGGTTCAACCGTGCAAGTTCTTGGTATGTCAAAGCATTCAATTGATCACCTATTTGTTCAGGCATCAAAGCAGTGGCTCTGAAATCGACACACGAAAAGTAAGGATTGGTTTCAAATGGGGCGTCACAGTTTACTCATAAGTTGTTAAAATTGTACAGGGTATGCCCTTCATTGGAACAATACTTCAATGGCCAAAAAGATGAGGACAGGGTATGCCCTTCATTGGAAAATGCTGCAATGTCCAAAGAGATTGTCACTGTAGCTCGTAACTGTCCCAAACTTGTGTTTTGTCAGGCTACCCTAATGCTGCCGCAGGGATGGTCCTGGAGATAGCTCACATGGGATGGGTGGTTGGTTAGGTCCCCTAAATTTCGACCAAAATTAGGGGCCCCAAATCTAAGAAAAGTTAATATCCATTGCAATATGGAAGTCAAAAAAACCTTTATTTTATTGGTAGGGGGGGCACATACTTTAGAAACTCGTTGAGCGCCTCTCAAAATTCAGGGCCGCCCAACTGCTATCAAGTATAGGTGAGTTACGTCTTTTTGACAACATAGCTCCAAGGCAAATCAACAAGTGGCTTTGCTTTGATTCTGTTGATATGATCACTTTTTGTTAGAATGTACAGATCCCATCAATTATGCACTGCAAATAACTAGTTCAGTGAAAATCCTCTGGTTTCTGTTGGCACAATTGTCTTCTTCTGGATGTGTTCCTTTTTGGAGAGAATGTGAAAATTTAAGGACATAAAGTTCATGATTGAAGTGCTGCCATGCCATCAAGATTATGGTAGAACAAGAACCTCTTTAGATAATGACAGTAGAATTTTAAAACATTACTATTGCTTCATTTACAGTTCTTGTTCAATTAAGTTAAAATCATATCAATAGATATGCAGTATCACTCAAAATGGGACCTTAATTCCTTTGCATGTGAAGCATTCTTGTTAATGAAATAACTTATTTTGCAGATGAAGTATGCTGGTCTTGTTACACGACTTCAATAACCAAGGTTAGTACATTTTTAATTTAGCAGTGTCTTTACATTCTGATATTGTGATTTGAGGAGCCTGGGGACCATGTGAGCACAGCTGTTTATAGAGAGAGAGAGAGAGAATCTCATAGGCTTTGCAATAAAAAGTTTAATTTAATTATATAGATACAAAACCACCAATCATTGCTACAGCTTCTGCATTTGCAGCTGTCATTATCCAAAGTAACATCCCCCATCTCTGCTACCAAGATAATCTCTTCAAATAAAAGTGCTTTCTATTTCAAGCTCACTATAAGTGCCTTATTTTTGTTACACTAGCTAAATATACTATGACCCAACTCACGAGGCATTCCAATGGGTTATGGGGAGGATTCAATGTACGCAGCTTTATCTTTATTTCTTTGCAAATAGACTATTTTTGCAACTTGAACCTGGGAGGTCACAATAGAGTAACCTCATCCTCCTAGCTAAATATACTATATTAGCTGAAAAACATGCTAATACCAGATACAATAAAAAACTACAAATCCTGCAAATGAGATAAAATTTTACTGAATTTCCTTCTGATATTGAGGATTATACTGACTCATCAGAGAAGCTGACAAATGAGGTTTTGATATATCAGATTCTGGCCTTGTGGAATCAATATGTTTGATTTCTTTGAGCATTGCAACAACATCTTTAATCATTGGTCTGTCATCAGCTCTTTTGCTGATGCAGAGAAATGATACAGCCAGTGTTTGTAGCATCTCATGCATTTTTGGGTCAGCTCTGCCTCTGAGCTTAGCATCAAGAATGTCAATTGGGTCTCTTCTGCTGGCTAAATGGTCCCTAACCCATTGAACCAAATGTGCACCACCTGGCAATGTTGGGTCCAATGCATGCCTTCCTGTTAAAACCTCTAAAAGAACCACACCAAAACTGTACAAGTCAAAAAAATCTTTATTTTATCGGTAGGGGGTCACATACTTTAGAAACTCGTTGAAGGCCCCTCAAAATTCAGGGCCGCTAGTTGTCATCAAGTATTGGTGAGTTAAGCCTTTTGACAACATAGCTCCAAGACAAATCAACAAGTGGCTTTGCTTTGATTCTGTTGATAAGATCATTTTTTGTTAGAATGTACAGATCCCATCAATTCATCCACCGCAAGTAACTAGTTCATATCTCTCAAAACTTAGGGTGTCCAGTTGCCATCAAGTATGGGTGAGTTAAGTCTTTTTGACAACATAACTCAAGACAAATCAATAGTTGGCTTTGCTTTGATTCTGTTGATAAGATCACATTTTTGTTCGAATGTACAGATCCCATCAATTCATGCACCACAAGTAATTAGTTCATTGAAATCCTCGGTAGGGGGCCACATACTTTAGAAACTCATCTATGGTCCCTCAAAATTTAGGGCTGCCCAGTTACCATCTAGTATAGGTGAGTCTAACCTTTTTTACAACATAACTCTAAGACAAATCAACAAGTGGCTTTGCTTTGATTTTGTTGATAAGATCACCTTTTTGTTAGAATGTACAGATCCCATCAATTCATGCATCCCAACTAACTAGTTTATTGAAATCCTCGGTAGGGGGCCAAATACTTTAAAAACTCATCTATGATCCCTCAAAACTCAGGGCCGCCCACCCAGCTGCTATCAAGTATAGGTGAGTTACGCCTTTTAGTTACGCCTTTTTGACAACATAGCTCCAGGGAAAATCAACAATGGCTTTGCTTTGATTCTGTTGTTAAGATCACTTTTTGTTAGAATGTACAGATCCCATCAATTCATATACTGCAAATAATTAGTTCAATGAATTGGCACAATTGTCTTCTTCTGGATGTGTACTTTTTTGGAGAAAATGTGCAAATTTAAGGACATAAAGTTCATCATTGAAGTGCTGCCATGCCATCAAGATTATGAAAGAACAAGAACCTCTTTAGACAATGACAGTAGAATTTTAAAACATTACTATTGCTTCAGTTGCAG
>SKCR01055233.1:0-58811 GCA_019454045.1 Zanthoxylum bungeanum | reverse complement strand
TCCTAAGAATGGTATACACAAGATTGATGGGGGACGAAATATTTTAAATTAGGAAGTCAACTATTTTAAATTGGTAGATGTCTTATTAGATTAGGAAGTCAAATATTGATTGGTTTTAATTGGTTAGGATTGTTTTTAATTAGGCATATCTTCTTTTTAATTTAGTATGTGATTTGTTTAGTTAGGAAGTTAATATATTTGATTTATCTTCATTAGGTATGATTATATTTTGTGTTTTATTTAATTGGCAAATGGTTTAAATATTTTATTTAATATTTAATATTTAATTTAATTAAATTGGGATGTGTTTTATGGGCTTTGGGGGGCTAATTGGGCTGGGGTGCGAGGTAGCAGCAAAAACAACCAAACACCGACGCCGTTTGAACGCCAATTCGAACGCCACACGAACGTCCGCAATCTGCCTGACGTTCGAACGAAGTAACGAACGCAGCACTAACGAAGACAGTGAGCTTGTGAAATGGACTTGATGACGTACTTATTTCGGATCTCCCCTTCCGACCTCCGTTCCCGCAATATTCTTAGCTAAAAAGGTAGTGCCTCCAACTGAGACTCATCATCGGGTTTCACATGCTAAAATGCAATGCCTACAGTCGCCCCCACTTTGATGGGACTTGTGCAGTGTGTGACTTTGAACAATCCTATCAAAGTTATGCAATGCATTTCTACTTACCTGGCTCGCCAGCTGTCACTTGGCTTACCATGTGTTGAGTTGAGTTGATTTGGTGATAAGGTGCTGCGACCCCTGGCTCATTCCCGAACCGTGCTCCATTTTTAGAGCGCCATTTTTGGCATCTTTTGTGTGTGTGCTCCATTTTGGAGCGCCATTTCCGGCATTTGCTGTGTGTGTTCCATTTTGGAGCGCCATTTTCGGCATCTGTTGTGAGTGCTCCATTTTGGAGTGCCATTTCCGGCGTCTGTTGTGAGTGCTCCATTTTGGAGTGCCATTTTCGGCATAGGTTCTGAATGCTCCATTTTGGAGTGCCATTTTCGGCATCGGTTGTGAATGCTCCATTTTGGAGTGCCATTTTCGGCGTCTGCTATGTGTGCTCCATTTTGGGGCGCCATTTTCGGCATCTGTTGTGGTAGCGGTCCATTTCCGAACTGTGCTGTGCGAGATTGTGGCTCCTTTTTGAACCGTTACTTGAGGAGATGGTCTTTGCTGCTATAAACCTGCGAACACAAAACAAACATTGCATGTATGTGATATATATGCATGTATGCATGTATATGTATTATATTCCGATGGGTTAGGCCTTCCTTGGTCCATTTCCGAACCGTGCTCCATTTTGGAGTGCCACTTTCGGCGAGATGTGAAAGTAGTCCATTTCGAACCGTGCTCATTTTCGGAGTGCCCTTTTCGGAGAGATGAGATGATGGTCCATTTCGAACCGTGCTCCATTTTCGGAGTGCCATTTTCGGCGAGATGTGATAATGGTCCATTTCCGAACCGTTACTGATAATGATGTGGGCCCCGCCACCAGAGTACTATACCGGCAGAACTAATACTGAACCAATGTGGTCCTCGCCCCCCAGAATGCCATACCCGGCAGAACTGATACTGAACTGATGTGGGCCTCGCCCCCCAGAACGCCATACCCTGCAGAACTGATGCTGACATGGGCCTCACCCCCAGACAGAGACTGACATGGGCCTCGCCCCAAAACTGATACTGATATGGGCCTCGCCCCAAGACTGATACTGATGTGGGCCTCGCCCCAACTGATACTGATATGGGCCTCGCCCTCAGACTGATACTGATATGGGCCTCGCCCCCAGACTGATATTGATATGGGCCTCGCCCCCAGACTGATACTGATATGGGCCTCGCCCCTAGACTGATATTGCTATGGGCCTTGCCCCAAGACTGATACTGATACGGGCCTCGGCCCTGGGACTCATCCCCAACTGTAACTGATGTGGGCCTCAGCTACTAAACTGATGCTGATGTGGGCCTCAGCCCTGGGATTCATCCCCAAACTGATACTGATTCATTTCGGAACTGACTGTACTGTTGTTGCTCCCGAAGATTCCCCGTGTTCTAAACATCACTAAATTTCATAGTGCCAAGGTTGAATGTTTTTCTCAAATATACTCATATTGCAGAAGAGATTCAGCGAAATAATGTCTTTATTATCATTTAAAAATGATTCGAACATGTAGACTAAGTAAATGTCTATATTAAAAATGCATGATCAAATAGACTATGAGGGATGATTTCATCATTCGCAATATTGCCTTCTTTCTTGGCCTATGGTTCTCCACCGTTGTCATCCCCTATTCCTATGAATGAAGCTGAGTGGTCGAGAGTTTGGAGGACAAGGGTTTCGGGTAGGCCAGAGTTGATCATGTAGTTGGGTAGGGGATTGCTGTGTGCGTTGGGTTGTTCTCTTCCTGGGTCAGGTATTTTGTGAGCATCGATGAGGTTTTGGATTTCATGCCTAAGGCGGGTGCAGCTGTCAGTTTCGTGGCCTCTCCTCTGATGGAAGTGACAATACAAGCTTAGGTTAAGGTTGGGTGGTATAGGATCTGGAAGTGGTTTAGGCTCTAAGGGTTTTAGGAGTCCTTGTCCCTTCAACTTCTCAAGCACCTTCGATAACGGCTTCCCCAGGTTAGAGAAATGCCGGTTCTTGATGATAGCGACCTCGGCGGTAGCGGGCTTGGTCTCGGAAGGCCCCCCAAAAGTTCTTCTATTCTGGCCATAAAACTTTCTGTTTTCAGCCTCTTCTTCCTCAATATCCATGACAGTTTCCCTCAACTGTCGAAAATCAACAATCATGGAGGTCATCCTCCTCAACTTGCTGTAGATCGATGGCTTAGTGCCCTTGACGATCACTTTAATCTGGTCCTTCTCAGAGGGCCGAGTCTGCATTTTCAGAAGCTGGCTTCTCCAGCGGTCTACATACTCCTTGAAGCTTTCTTCCGGCTTCTGCTTAGTGTTCTCCAAATCACGGAATGACAAGTCAATTTCTAAGTCTGTAACATACTGCTTCAGAAAAGCATCAGCTAGTTCCTTATAATCTTCCTTAACCTTCTTCTCAAGGCTATGATACCAAACCACAGGTGCTCCCTCGAGTGACATCCCAAACATCTTTTGGACTTGGCGCTGTGATAGGCCCACTGAACTCATGACTGAGACATATTGCTGCAGATGGACTCTCGGGTCTCCATTCCCATTAAACTTGGCCATGTCGGGCATTTTAAACTGAGCTGGCAGCTGTTCTCCGAAGGTCATTGCCTCATAATCTAGCAAATCCTCATTCTACCCCTCATTTTGCGGGTAACTGTTTCAACCTGATCCCGAAGCTTCTGAAATTCTGCCTGAGACCCAATCACTCTGACTGTTGCATATTCTGCCATGTCATCATCAAAAGTGGAGACATCATCCCCCAACCCATTCGAAGGCTCATCACGCCTCACATTCTCAGAATTTCCCCCGGCACAGGGCACAACCATATTTGTCATAGCAGTAGTCAAAGCTTGCAACTGTTCAGTGATCTTGGTGAGACCGTTCTCTAACTGATCCATACGGGACACCTCATTATCGGATTCACTCATACTTGTTCTTTTAGTAAGTCTTGTCCCTTCTCTAACCCAAACGATATCTATGATGTTTTTTTGAGACATAGATGGTGTTAACATGATATATGTATGTATGAGGTGCATGAGATGCATGTAACTACAAAACATACTAATCAACTAAAATTCTCAAACAAATCGACCCGTTATCATTTTAGAATCTTTCGGGCTAATTGTCATAGGAGTGAACCCATCCCAGTTTAAATGGCCCATGAGTTCACATCTCATGACAAAGTGCCCGACTAAACCCAATGGTAACATTCCGAACACAATCACAAGTGGCCCATCAATCACTTAGAAGCCTTTGGCCCAATAGTCATGAAATACGTTCTTGTCTCAATTTAAATGGCCCAACAAGCCCATATCCCATGACAAATGGTCCAAATGGATTCAAACGACGATGTTCCCAAACACAAGCATAGAAGAAAGATGATGCAAACATGACATAATAATTTCTACATAATGGCCTATCAACATTTCAGAAGCTTTTGGCCTAATAGTCATAAGGTGCGAACTTGCCCCAGTTTAAATTGCCCAGCAAGCCAGCATTTCTGACAATAGTCCAACTGCATCCAAATGAGGATGGTCCACAAGCACATATTCAAGGAAATAATTGTTACTTTAGCCACCCGTCTATGGGTGGGTTTAAAGAGTATAGACAAAGGCTCTCACCGGCGAAGGATGGCCCACAACTAGGTCTCCCCCCACTCAAGGGTTCGAGTAACCAAGTGAGCGCACCCTTTTTTATACACTAAGGTACGTGCCAATGAGCTACGGTGTGTAACGGACTGTCAAATGGATTTCCCGTTGTAGATTCCCAGAGGGAAGGTGGAGCGAGGCTCACTTAAATACCCAAGCCTCTTAGGCTCTTATCGCTTGGTGTCAGGAATAAACAACGAGTCCTCCAAATTAGTCCATCACAATAGCTACGAGTAGATGGCTATCTAGGTGCCTTCACAACTTTTCCTTCTAGAAAGGTAGTGAATGAAGGAAGACACCAAACCATTACCTAACCTCAAAATGCCTTTGATTAAACCCTCACTTTATCCACTATAGACACGGTCAATTGAAACATAAATCCAAACATCACAAGACAATATTTCGGGGCCGATTCTTTATCCCCAGTGGAGTCGCCAGACTGTGGGAACACAGGAACTGGGCGACGCATGCTGTCCCGGGCTCGCGGCCCGTTCGGGACTACGGAGTAGCCACGGGGGACTAAACCGGAGAATAATGGAGTCGCCACCCGGTATGAACCGGGAAAATGAGATTTAAGGCCGCACTCACCCCTCGCAAGGGAAAACCTCAAACCATTGGGTTCGGAATGGTCCCTTACTTATGCCACTTGTAATGACAAGATTTATATAATAATTTAATCAGGCTTAAGTAGCACTTATTTCCAAGAGTATCATGCTTCTAAATTCACGGGTACAAAATAAAACTTATACATACATTTCACATATCTCATATCTAAGAACACATGCCTGAAAATACCTCAAAGTAACAACGAACATACAACTTCATTCAGCATATCATATTCATGAAAAACACAAGCATACATAATAACCGCACAAGCATACATGTGAGCACTTTTCCAAGTGATACGTGGAATTGTATCCCAAGTACAGACCACATTACCGTCCATTCGGAATCGGCTACGGAATTTATGTCTGGGTTTCCATCCGATATATCAAAGAAATAATACTCCAAGTCATCATGGCATAGGTATATGAATCGTAATGCGTTAAATCAAGACTAAGGCACATGACGCAACTAATGGAATAAACATGCTTTTCATTATTATGTGCACAAAGATAAGAATGACTATGTGTGGTTCCATAAAAAAATCACCTAAAAACATATACATGGCATGTGATGAATATGTCTCAGTTCAGTGTGTTCGCGTTCGTGTAGCGTTCGTAAACGCGTTCGAACGGTAAACAGAAGGTTCGCGTTCGTATGGCGTTTGATAACGCGTTCGAACGGAAATGAAACAAATGCTCACGTTAGTATGGCGTTTGTTAACGCGTTCGAATGGAAATGAAATAGAATGCTCACGTTCGTATGGCGTTCGTGAACGCATTCGAACGGAAATGAGACCTGATGCATGATGAGGCAAAATGCATGCGCGTTCGAGTTGCGTTCGTAAACGCGTTCGAACGGGAACAGACCTGATGCATGAAATTGGACGCAATACATAAACACACGCGGCAAAGTACTGCCGTAAAGGTGGCCTTTTGGGGCTCTTGGTCTCTCAAAGAGAGGACCTTTAGACCAACATACTATGCCCATGTGCGTCACATACACACATGAAATAAAGACAATAAAAGTGTGGGACTTCGTATGCCAATTGAATGTACATTCACCCAAACACACTTCGTCCAGTGCGGCGAAGTAGTGTCACAAAGGTGGCCGTTTAGGCTCTTCGTCTCTCAAATAGAGGACCTTTGGACTAACTCACTAAGCCATGCGCTCGATCGCATCATACATACAAAATAGAGCCAATCATATCAAAACCAAGTATGCCCGATTGAACACATCTTACATCCAATCCGAACACACATCAACCGGCGCGGCAAAAGCGTCGTGGTAAAGGGTTTTAAACCCTCCCCCTAAGGGATCTTTCATTCACTTACTAAGCCCATGCGCTTGATTGAACTATGCATAAAAAGATAAAGACAATAATATCAACTAAGTATGCCCGATTGAACGTATCTTGCATCCAACCGAACACACATCAACCGGCGCGGCAAAGCATCGTGGTAAAGGGCTTTAACCCCTCCCCAAGGGGATCTTTTTCACTTACTAAGCCCATGCGCTCGATTGAATCATGCATAAATAAACAACATACAGAATTCAGTGACGAAAAATAAACAAAAGCACACAAAACAAAAGAGGTGCCGTTTACTCAAGCGGTACGTGGAGTTGTGTCCCGAGTACAGATCATATTACCGTCCATTTGGAATCGGCTATGAAATTTATGTCCGAGTTTCCATCCGATATAACCGCGAGAGTTGACAACGTCCTCATTTTATTCCACAGCCACAACATACTACATCTCATAATTCATGCATATTTATCTACTCAAGGGCCACAACATGCATTTCAACATGATATCATGCAAGTAATATTTAATAAATAATACAAAAAAATGAGTGTGAAAGATACCCTCAGGTCTAACCTTTTTGCCAACTTTCAGGCTTGCGTTTCACGGACGTCGGAAGGGTATAGCTCATCAACTTCTCCGGTTCACTGGTTTAGCGTCCTAGCTCACTGCTTTGCTGTTTTGCTTGCGGTTCGAACTCCGTTCTGCTCCTGTTCGGCCTCTGTTTTGCTGCTCACTGCTCAGGCCACCTGTTTTGACGTTTCAATGAAACTGTTCCAAGTTTGTGTGGGTTCTTAGTGCAGTTGTGTGTGATTATTTTAAGGATTATGAATGCAGTCTCTTTATGTTACTGTTTTTAAGATTTTTAGGCAATGTTTTAAGTGTATTTTTGCTGCTGTTTTAGGGTTAAATTACTGCTGTTTGGGCATGATTTAGGGACTGGTTTTGGTCAGTTTTGGTGGGAAGGGGGCTGCTGTTTATGGTAAAAGGGACTGCTGTGTAGGCGTGAATGTGGCTTCTGTTTTGGTTGTTTTCTAAGTGAATATGGCTGCTGTTTTGGATGTTATTTTGGTGGTGATTAGGGGATGTGTTGGTGGTGGTAAGGGGCTGTCGCAATTCGGCAATGGAGGGGGGATGGGTGGATGTGGTTTTTCATGGCCAAAGGAGAATAGATGAAGAGAAAAGCTTTGTCTTTGCTTCTAGTTCTTGGCCGTGAGGTTGGTATCTCTAGGGTTTGTGGCTTGTATTTCACATGTGATATGGAGAATGTCTTGATGTCTTGGGCGTGTATTAGAGAGAGTGGAGAGATGATGTGGCTAGGTTAATGCATGTTTATATAGAAGAGAGCTAGGGTTTGCCCTTGTCTCACAAGGAAAGATCTAGTTTCCAAATTAGGAGTCCTAAGAATGGTATAAACACAAGATTGATGGGGGACAAAAATATTTTAAATTAGGAAGTCAACTATTTTAAATTGGTAGATGTCTTATTAGATTAGGAAGTCAATATTTGATTGTTTTTAATTGGTTATGATTGATTTTAATTAGGCATATCTTCTTTTTAATTTAGTATGTGATTTGTTTAGTTAGGAAGTTAATATATGTGATTTATCTTCATTAGGTATGATTATTTTTGTGTTTTTTTAATTGGCAAATGGTTTAAATATTTTATTTAATATTTAATGTTAATTTAATTAAATTGGGATGTGTTTTAAATGGCTTTGGGGGGCTAATTGGGCTGGGGTGCGAGGTAGCAGCAAAACCAGAAACACCGACGCCGTTCGAACGCCAATTCGAACGCCACACGAACGTCCGCAATCTGCCTGACGTTCGAACAAAGTAACGAACGCAGCACTAACGAAGACAGTGAGCTTGTGAAATGGACTTGATGACGTACTTATTTCGGATCTCCCCTTCCGACCTCCGTTCCCGCAATATTCTTAGCTAAAAAGGTAGTGCCTCCAACTGAGACTCATCATCGGGTTTCACATGCTAAAATGCAATGCCTACAGGAACCTTAATTAAATGGATGAACAAGTATTTCTGGAGCATAACCCCAATAGTATTGAAACTAATTCGGTAACATTCAATATCAAGCGAATCAAATCGTATAAGATTCGATTTCTACCACTAACCAATTCCATTACGATGGAATCGTAGAAGAATCATATTGAGTAAGAATCATATTCATTCAATAACCTTAGAACTAATTACCATAAATTCATATGTTTGATCATATCAAACATCTTTGAACAATTCAAAGACTCATGATGAATTTCAAAGATACAATTTTCAAAACATCAGATCGAATATCTTTGAACTAGTCAAAATATTCTATCAATGTTTCATCAGAAATACGTAACTAAGTCATGACGATTCATTGGCTAATTACGAAGTAAAGAAAACTACCTTAAGTAATTTACAACTCGTTAAAGTATATACAATCAAATGTATCAGTTTAATAAATTTTATGGTCCAATGACAATCATTGGTTAAATGAGATTTAATCACCTTCCCGAATACAATATTCATTAAATGGATAAGGATATGTGGTGTGATCTCGTATAAGATCATCCTTTATCATATGGAATAAACATCTAAAACTTAAGTGATAAAATCTCATAAATATTTGTTCTAAGTTATTTACTTAACCGAATATTTTCTTAATGTTTATCTATTTGTCAATGACACTACTAGTCATTTTAAAAATATGTAATAATTGTTTATAAAGAACAAGTAACTATCAAATAGTTACAAGTTCTGATATCAAATATCAAAACAATTATTAAATAATATTTTAAATAACTAGACAAGAGATCTGATATCCAATACCTACAGTTGTCGTGTTGTGAAAATTGATATTTTCTACACACAACTATACACATCTCATTTCTTTAACTTTACATTTACATTCAACTATTTATAACATTTGTCACTAAAGCCAAGAAACGGCATTATCAAATAAACAAATACCTAATGGGGTTTTCTTAATGCCAGTGAAGAATCTCGAGACATGAACCAATTCATGTCAATCTTTACTTCATAAGAAATTATTCTCTCTATAATGATTATATCATAATCTATTCTAATTTAGAACCTATTCTAGAATGCTGCAATAATAAGTGAAGTCAGAAAACAAATATTAAATATGCATGCAGTGGATAAAAAGTTTAATTCTATCTAAATTTTAGGATAAGGAAAAAAACTTAGGCGATAATTTTCATAATATTACCACTACCTTAGTTATATATTCTTAACCCAAAAGTGCCTCCCATTACTTTACGTAATACCGTAATCCCCAACGGAAAATGAGAATTCAATAATTAAATCTAATTCCATAATGGGAAGTGGACCCCATGAATCTATTTCGACTCACAGCTTTGGCACGTTCTCACCTACGTATATTCACGGGTAGACAATTCATTGTCAATCACACTCGATATGACTCCTGATTTTATCCTGACTGTTTCTCGTTGTGACAGCTTTGGCACGTTCACAGGAGGCATATCAAGGGTTCACTTGCCAATGACAAACTTAAGCTACTGATGTAGTTATGACAGCTTTGGCACGTTCATGATTTCCACTTTTACTTGAATTTGTCTCTTATCATATAAGTTCTACTGGCGCAAATGAACTACGTTCAACCATAACTGCATATTTTTGGCACGATACAACTATAACATCATGAAAACATTCACATCCATATTGACAAGGCGGACGAAGAAATAAGTATTCCTAATACTTGTCAATTTATAAAACCTTATTTAACGGAGATTTTTCTAAAAGATGTAATTCACTTTATTTAATCAAATTAAATAAATACATGTATGTAAAAAGTAAAGATTAATTAAATGTCAAATTTAAAAGGGATAATCATATCATGGGTTCAGAATTAGACTCTCTCTGATACCATTTTATTGGGGTTTTTAATCAATCAGAGCGGAGTAGCGAAAGAAGCGCGGTTCGGGCTAAATCGTATTTGATAAGTGCGGTTTATACCCACTTATTCCGACATCCTTAGCCTATTATTTTGTTATGGATCGAGTCATTTAGTGTCATTTATAGTTTATTTTATGTCTTATTTGTAGGAAGCATTAGAACATGAAGAATGGACCAATTACATGTGTTTCGGGACCTATTGGAAGCATTAGACTCAAGAATAGGCAAAAACCAGCATCACATGTACACTGAATTTAAAAAGGCTATAACTTTTGTTCTAGAAAGAGTTATGAGACCCATAATATATCAATTTGCATCTACTCAAAGAGCGCTATGCGTTCCATACAAAATCCAGGGGTTTTGGTGCCGCGGCGCCAAGCCCAGGCGCCGCGCGCACCAGAAATAAGATTTTAGGGTTTTTTCAGATGTTTAATGACCCTAAGGCTTCATTATAAATACATTAGTTCATCCACAACTCAAATAGGAGGCTAATACACAGCACAAAACACAAAAACACATATTTTTAGAGATCCAAGGAGGAGGATTGAAGAGCAACAAGAGGAGACGAATACGGTGACGTCCGTAGAGGAAGAGATTCAATTCGCTTTTTATCTTCTTGTTTCTTTCTTTGAACTCTAATGATTTCCATTAGATTCATGACTTGTTTATCATTATTTTTATCCTTTCTCATGAACTAAACTCCTTAATTCTGGAGAATGATGTAATCGATGCTTGAACCTTGTATTGTTTGCTAATTTTGTTATGAAGTTTTATTGAGTTATTTATATTCTTTTGAGTTTAATGCTTTGTGTTTGCTGGCCACAAATATGATGATACATGTTTGAAATCTATCACTCGAGAGAGGGGATTTTGAATAGATCTAGAGAATATAACCTAGGAATTTTATAGAGTTCGAGAGAATATATAAGTTCATTTGAAGTCGTTAACATATAATCACAAAGCATAAATAGTTATTAACTACTAGATTTTTATAGAGATATCGAAGTCTGTAGTTGATGATATTTTCACTGATGCTCAAGAGAGGGAGTGAATATTTTCGGAATCTTAACTTATAAACAATATAATTGAACAATGATTAATTGGCATGACAAATACATATGTGACAACTAGGTGAAATCAGGATCTAGAATCTCTATCATATTAGTTCCTCATATCTAAATATTTTTATATTTTATTTATTTAATTAAATCTTTGTTAATTATCGTCTAAATAAAGTTAGGATTATCAATTGTAGTACTCAGTGCGAGTTAACGTAATCCATGTGGGTTCGACACTCTTCACTAATATTTATACTAAAACTTGACACCGTACACTTGCGGTACGATATAAAATATCACAACATAGTTTAAAATTTTTAAACTTACAAATAAATTATTCAATATCCAATATTAATAATTCATTCATATTCCACCTAAACATATTTATTCGATATCATATAACGACATAAATAATATAGAAACTCCGCGAAACTTTTACGAAAATGTTTTTCCGTAAAATAACATAAAACGAATTTCCAACCGAACCGACCAACCAATGCACATGGAGACTGCCCAGATCAGCCCCAAAAATATTTGGACAGTTCGTGGACTACCAGAACAGTGACTAGTTCACTGTTTGGGCAGCCGTTACCCGATAACGCAGTTTTTGAGTAATTTCACTTCGAAATAATTTCCGGTAATTATTTTTCTTGGGCAATTAAAATAAACTAATTTATTCTAATTACACAATACTCAAAAATAGATTTTTATCACAAAAATCAGATTTTTCTCATAATCATCTTGAGACCCCAATACTTTGCATTTTGATCATTTTAGTCCTAATTTGTCAAATACAAATTTGGATGATTCCAAATCAGTTCTAAAATGATTTTCAACATGTACAACAAATCAAAATAAAATTTCAACAGAAACCCCACTAAAGTCCAAAATTGTCGAGAACACCCTAAAGGTTTCCAAATTTTGCAATTTAGTCCAATCTTGTTCAACACAAGTCAAGATCAAATCCAATCAATCAAAAATTTAATATACATCATATATACATCATAATACATTACACTATGAAAAGCTTCAAAATTGGAGTAGGTTAAGAATCCTAATTTCTCAAATTACTACAATTGATCAATTTACACTAAATTGAATAAATTCAAC
This sequence comes from Zanthoxylum bungeanum, assembly GCA_019454045.1. Taxonomy (NCBI): domain Eukaryota; kingdom Viridiplantae; phylum Streptophyta; class Magnoliopsida; order Sapindales; family Rutaceae; genus Zanthoxylum; species Zanthoxylum bungeanum. Next base: position 46,506 of record SKCR01055233.1, on the reverse strand, counting down.
ACTTTAATCAATTATTTAACACACCAAACAAGTCTCACCAATTTGAAACAACTCAAGAACAATTCTAGGTCATCAATGAGTGGCCTAACAACTCTAGAATGGCAACAAGATCATTAAATGATCAAAAGTGTGCTTATACACCATTTATAAGCATACTTTGTTAAACACACATGCATACATCTTTCATTCATGTTTCCAACCATCATAACACAAACACAAGAGAGTAGAAAAACTTAAGAACAATATATGTTGTAGCCAAGAATAAATGGAACAAGTTTCATTCTAATAGAAAGTTGGAAAAACTTACTTAAATCCAAGTTTTCTTGCATTACTTCTTGGTTTCTTCTATTTTTTCTCTCAAATCTCATTTGTTTATATTTTTGGTGGCTTCAAAAAGTGTGAAGCAAAAAGAAAAACAAAACCTTTAAATACCCTAGGTCATGGTCGAAATTTGTATAAAAAAAAAAGATATTTTGCTTTTTAACAAATTAAAGAAGCAAAAATCAAAATGATAACCTTTATCATAAATGTAAAAGTCAAACTTATACACTTTAATCATTTCTTTTAATAAATATCAACTTAGATGTTTTATATTTTTAATACTTTAATTATTTAACAATTAAATAAATAATTAATTATTTAAATACAAATATCCAAATATATGTATTATATTTACTTTAAATATCTCAAATACATATATTAATGATATATATCAAATATCAAAATTTGACATTTAATTAATGTGTATTTAATAAAATCTAATATTAAATAAAAATACACATTAATTAGGAATTGACCAAAAGATCCATTTGCATGTATATTTCGTTTAATCGTTAAACGATTTATAAATAATCAATATTATTAATAAAAGTTGTCCTAGTGCTCTACGAGTATATTTCATTAGTGAGACACTCTAAGTTCAGGCATATCCGTCAGAAATCCAATTTCGTGTCCATAATTTACCCACCCGTAAATTATGATGACCACAGATAAACTCTTTGAACCATACAAGTCGAGGTCATCGTATACGTATAATTCCTCTGTCACAGGTATTCAGATTATTCCAGAGATATAGATATTAACGTCAAACCTTTATAGGTATAATCCCGTTGACGATTCTATTAACAATCTTATAAGAACACTTAGAACTCACTTCTACAGTATACCACAGATCCATGGATTTAACGGTTTGCTAATCTCATAATGAATACCTATGCCATGTACATAGGACTGACGAATCCTATCTTAATACACTGACCGGCGTAAACACACACGTATAATGCAAGCGTACGTATCGTTCAAGTAGTATAAAAAGTATCGATCCCACGAGGACTTAATACCTAATCTATTAATTTTATGAGGTCAAATGATTACTAGTATCTAACAGGTTGATTGATTGATTTGAAATGGTGATGATTCTAAATTTAAAAACAAGTAAATAAAATTGCACAAAAGTAGGTTTAAGAAAATTCAATATTAAAAACTATCTAGGGTTGTGAATCTTTCAATATCTTTTAAAAGATGAAGTGGTTATTTCATGGTTGTGTAATAAATCGATTTACTAACCTGGAACACTAAGTTATGCAAAAGCCTTTGTCGATGGTCAGACGCAAATACCCAATTTAACCTAATTGAACCATATGTCTATGTCAACCAAATTATCTGGATTCATTAAGTTTAAGTTCCAATTATGGCTACCCCCGCCCGACAGGTATATGTCTATCCTGTAAGGAAATATATTAAAGGGTTATCTATCCTCAAGGAAGATCGTGGGCTATTAAGTCTAAGGCTGAAAACTAAAATTCTTTTGTCAAGTTTATTTTAGATTTACCACATCAATCTTATTGGTGATCAGACAACAAGAAGCATTAAGCTTAAGACTTAGTAAGTAAACCTTTAAATTACCCAAACTATACAATAACCCCTTATAAAACGTTGATATTAGAATTCATCATAACCCCATATAACTAACTTAGTTACGACACTTAACTAGAGCTAGTAAAAACTTAAATAAAATAAAAGACATAAAGTAAAATGCTGAAAAGTAAATTGCTGAAAAGTAAATGACGGAAAGTAAAATGCTGAAATTAAATACTGAAAATTAAATGCTGAAAAGTAAATGATGAAAGTAAATTACTGAAAAGTAAATGCTGAAAGTAAATTGCTGAAAGTAAATTGCTGAAAAGTAAATGCTGAAAGTAAATTACTGAAAAGTAAATGCTGAAAGTAAATTGCTGAAAAGTAAATGTTGAAAGTAAATTGTTGAAAAGTAAATAAAGTAAAAGTACAATAAAAGAAAATGTTGCGGTAAAAGGATCCACTTTTATTACTTCTATTTTAAATATCTCCCTTAATATAATATATTAACTTTGCATGATAATTACCAACCAGCCATATAGGCGGTATCTATATTAAGTCAAATTAATAATTAATTACCAACCGACCAATCAGGCGGTATCCAGTTTAGTCAGTTTAAAACCAATTTAAATAATTACCAACCGACCAATATGGCGGTATCCTCGTTATGTTAGGTTTTAACTAGTTTATATATTATAATTAAGAGAGATTAATCTAAATATTAGTAATAAAAGTTTTACCTTTTACCCCAACAAAGGGGAGTTACCTCTTTATTACTGAAAAGTAAAAACTGAAAATTAAAGAAAGAAAAGTACTGTGCGTAAAAGTAAATTGCGGAAAGTAAAAACTGAAAAGTAAAGAAAAGAAAGTACGAAAGCGGAATTAATTACTGAAAGCTGTAAATAAACAAACAAGATATAATCTTCTTAGTATTCTTAAGGAATTCCTTAGAAGAAAGTATGAATTTACAAATGAAATGACATGGTATTTATAGGCAAAATTTTGCCTTCATCAAATCATCCACCAAATCCATTATTAATTGCTCCACTAATTGCTCCACTAATTGCTCCACCAAATCCATTATTAATTGCTCCACTAATTTCTTATCATGTTTGGTGGTGATTTGATAATTTTTATTATTTATTAATTTATTTATTTTTTGCTTTGAAAATGATTGAAAATGACTTTAATAAATATACACAACACACTTCTGAATGGTTCATCAATTTCGGGCATGAAATCTTCAGAATTCGAATTTATTTTGTCTTTAAAGGTTGTAGATCTTTGAGTTTTATTTAATCTGGAATTTGAATCAGCTCAATCCGATATCAGAGTAAATAGTTATGCCCAAAATACGACAGATGCGCAAAACTGGAATTTCCAAAACCGCACTTCGTTGAAACGCCCTTTCAAGTTTCCAATCTCCAAAATTAATATGTCAAGTCCAATTTTTGCCCTTATTTGACCCACATTCATCTTAAATGATTTCATTGTGTCTCAATATTATTTTATCTTTTCCCTTATTTGACCACATTTCATCCTAAATGATTTCATTGTGTCTCAATATTATTTTATCTGCAAAATAAACTAAAACACATCAAAACGTTCATCAAACTCGAGAAACTAAACAAAATATTAAGTAAAAGGGGTGGTAAATATTGATATATTTTCCGCTCATCACACCCCCAAACCTAACATTTTGCTAGTCGTCGAGCAAAACAACAAAATAAAATACAAGAAACAATTAAAATTAAACTAAGCCACTTTCGTAGGGACCACGGTTGCATTTAGCGTATGCAACAAGCCTTTAAAACCCTAGGTGTCCCTAGTGGACGAGTTGTAGTCTCGTGAGGGTTTACATCAATGATACCCACAAACATTTTACAAAAGTAAAAAGATAGTGAAACTAATGCACACAAAAGCAAAAAGACAAGCGAAAAGAGAATAAATAAGTTAGTGACTAATCAGATGAAACTTCTACTCAAAGTTACTAGTTGTTTTCTTTCTTTCTAAATTACTGAATAAGTAAATTCTCCGGTTATATTTACCATTTTCCATATGCACAGCCGAAAAAATATTAATCAATTCATTTTTACCCACAAAAGTCACAAGTGCAGTCGATAAGAGAGTAATATTTTTATCCTAAAGTTTTATCAGAATTCACACCTTTTTGTAGCAATGGAATAATTTTTCTGATTTTTTCTTTGATTTCTGATTTTTATTTTTTTTACTCCATCACTTTTTGATATGCTTCCTCCAATTAAACTAGAGCACTGAATATTACAAACTTTTCAATTTTAGCTCATGTCCGTATGTTACAATGCATGTGATAATTTCTGCTAACTGAGCATATGAAGATCCATTTTAGTCAGTTTTATGGAGAATTTACAAATTAAATAATTTAAAATGAAACAAACAAAAACTAACTTGTTTCAAAAATGGTTTGAGATACGTATCAGGAGTGGAAATTCCTTACACAGCTATCTCTTACCAATTTCACATTTTTTAGTCAAAATAAAAACAAAAAAACACAAAATATTTTTGTAATTTTTGAAAAATTTTCAATTTTTTTTTGTATTTTTCGAAAAATTTTGGACTAAAAATAAAAACAACACACAAACTAAAAACAAGGTACTGATCAACTAATTCCCTCCCCTAAACCTAAATTAGACATTGTCCCCAATGTCTTAAACAGTAGAAGAAGAGTTTAGAAGATAATACCTAGTTAGCTAAAATTCTACAGGAAATTAAAGGTTAAGATCCAGATTAATCCGACGCCTCTTACCACGATCGTCCTCGGACCAATTTATCTTTGAAATGATAGGGTCAACTTGTGGTTCATGGGCTAAAAGTTGGTCTATTAGATCCGGATCAGTTCTGGCAGTAGATAGGAGTTCTTTTAAAGATTTTGACACGAACCCATTTCTCCGAGCATCATCAAGAAACACACAAAGAAAATCATAAAATCCTTCAACGTTGTACAGTCCAAGCGGTTTCTGGTGTATGTTCAGGTTCGTCCAAGATAAACACTGTAAAAATTTCCTCCAATGTACCCAAGCCACCTGGCAAAGCAATAAAAGCATCAGCACGGATAATCATTTCTACCAGTCGTTCAGAACTACCTGGCACGATCAGTTCCTCTCCGTTTGATGGTCCAATAAGATTTGCTTCTGCCAAGGGTTTTGGGATGATTCCCAAAACGTGACTGCCTCCTTCATGTACAGCCTTTGAAACGATCCCATAAGTCCAAGATTGCCTCCGCCATATACTAAGTGCATATTCCTTGCAGCTAAGACTCTACCCAATTCATGTGCTGCTTCTACGTATTCTGGCTTAACACCAAAACTAGTACCGTAAAACACACAGATGTTTTCAACTCGTCTTCTTGAAGTGGCTTCCATGTTTTACTCTGGATGTCTTCAAAAGTGAATGATGAGTTGAATTTATAATACCTGAAATGGGTGAGTAAAATAATAGCACTAGTACCTGCCAAATGACAATTATTAGTTAACAGTAAAATAAATCGTGATAGTCAAAAAGGTCTGGATCCTGTCGGAGAAAATAAAAGAAAACAACAAAACAAATTACAATTATTAGGAAAAGACAAAGAAATATAATATGTACAAGAAAAGTAGCGGCTTAATTGACGTCTATGCGTCAGGGACAAGCTTCCCATCCAATTTTCTTATAAATTGGCAAGCAGTGTCTTTTTGAGTCAGATTCCCGAGACTTAACTGTTGTCTTTCTTTTTGAAATTGTGTATGTAATTTGCGAATGGCTATATGAACATATCCACTGGGATGCGTCTCAAGAGTCAAAGATATATTATCTACAGACTCCTAACTCAAGCCATCCCTAATGAATTTAATTTTATCTTCGCGATTATCAGATACCATTCCTAAATAACGACAATGAGTATTGCAATTCCAGCGTGCACATTGTTGGACAATTATGACCCATAGCGTCACTATTTATACATATCATGGTGTTGTTGTACAAATTAACTATGTGACAAAGGAGATTGCACTCTTATCATTTGTGATTAGATCACCTAGATGTATAAATGATAGGAGGTCCCTATGATTTGTTCCTGGATTGAGAATGATATGAGACAGTATCAATCCACGAAGGATAAATCATAAAATATCCCTAGTCAGAGTATTATCGAGATTGGACATCGATGAATACGTAAAAGACTAGTATTACACTTGTGTATGTTGTGAGGGCACAACGACATAGTTCTCATATATTTGGGTATAGGATACTCATGCAAGTGTAATAGAAGGTTCTGTTTTACCGATGTTACGGGAAACAGCTTCGCTCTGGATAGACCCCCTCGGAATTCCATTGGTAGTATGACTATGTGTCTATGGAAGTCCGAAATCAGGGTAGGTGTATTTGGTCTTAACCTGAGACTTGCACCGCTAATACTTGCGACAATCAATATACTTTGGTTGCGGTCGTCCAGGGCTTTAACAGGCTCTGTGTACGCCAATGCTGGGTATATTGAGAATCGTAGTGTGTTGGGTGTGATGTCAAGATGGAAGTGTCACTCCAGTCATATGGAGATGATGATCGAGTAGGGATACAGAACTGGTTCTCTAAAAATATTGCAACCGTCGGGATAATATGACTTGGTCATGATTATCCGATATTAAAGAGACTAGTGCTCGTCATCCGATATATGCTTCATACGGGGCATACACTGTACCAACCCCAGGCCTTGCATGTGATCATCCGATACTGGATCGAAATACGCAATACTACATATACTACGCTTGATATAGATCCTTTATTCATGTAAGGATATTTCTGGAGAATTGGGTAGGCATGGCGCTTTGCTAGAAGCCAACCTTGTCTTGTAAATTGGTAAAACGTAGTACTTGGTACTTACGTGTTCGGATAGTCCGACGACCGAATTTACTGCCAACATATCCGGGGATCTCATGGGTCGCTTCTCGAAGATTCACCGATGACGTATGACTCGCACTTTTAATTAATCTAGGATTAATTGGATAAGAGAGAAAATTAATCTGGGATTAATTGCAGAGATATTTTATCTGGGATAAAATATCATTTAAAGAGAGAACGATTAATTTACAATAATCGATTAATTAATATATTTGATATATTAAACGAAATTGGATTTCGACGTGGAATTAAAATTAGATTTTAATTCGAGCGAACGAATTAATTTAGAATTAATTCATTAGCGACATGAATAGTGACTTCGCTAGGCGTAATCATTTAATTGCGTCGCAACAGAAAATTCGTTAATTTGGAATTAGCGAACCAGAGCCCGAGATTTTTTGCGAGCGCATTCGCATTTCGAATTCTAGTGCGTACGTAAGTCAAATCAAGGGTCAAATCATTAGTCGCATCAAGCGTCAAATCACTTGTCACTTTGAGTGATGTGACTTGACAACTTGATTGATTGATTCGAAGTGATGTGAATGGTTGCAGCATTTATTGATTGACTTTTCGAAAGCAAAAAATAAAGAAATAAGGAAATGAATTTGGAAATTCATTTAAGTGTATTTGATACACTTTTCCAAAAACCATCTCACATCTCTCTCTTCCTCACTTCTCCCTTTCTTTTCTCGCCTAAGAGGGTTGTAATTTTCTGTATGTTTTCTGGTCTAAAAACCGAGTGACAAGGAAGAAAAATGGGAAGCAAAGTGCAATTTTGTGGCAAAATCAAGAGTGCTAGCACACTCCGGGATCATGCGAAGGTGATAGGGAAGTCCACCCATGAGCCGAGAACCATTTGATGAAGCTTGGAGCTTGTTCAAGGACCTCCAATGGACGAAAATGAGGAGCAAAGCAGCAGCCACTACCGAGTAGAAAACAGTGAGCAAAAAGTTTGTTTTTGTTCGTCAAATCATCGCTCAACCGATCGATGTGAGTATTCCACGACTTTCTCAATATATTCACACATGTTCATGCTTATTTATTGATCCTTGGGACCTTAGTAAACTCCAACAATAGTATCATAGCAATGAAAAGCATGAAAAAGTTTAGGGCTTAAAATTTGGGTAAACTTGATTTTGAGCATGATTAATGAAATTGGATGAATTAGTATGCTTAGATGTGTTTGAATTGAGGATTGATTGGATCAATTTGTTGAAATTGTGTTTGGAACAAATTTCCCCAATTTTTTGGTGTTGACCGAATATATGCCCTATTTTGTCTTGGTGATTTTTTGATTTTTGATCATTGAATGTGTTGGAAATCATTCAGGATGTTGATTTAATGTCGATTGTGGAATTAATTGGATTGAATTCGAATCAGACATAAAATCCCCAATATTGCCGAGACATAAAGAAGCATGAATGGGTTTGATTTTTGATTAAATTGTGTTGGACATGATTTAATGTAAAAGAGCATGATTAGTTGTGTTAATTGATGTTTTAGAAATGTTAATTGGGTAATTAATTTTGTTATACACTTAATGTAATTAAATTGGGAAAATTGGATTTTTGAAATTTAATTATTTGGGCCTTAAATTGGATTTGGGCTTGTTGTGTTGCAATTGGGCTTATTGGGCTGGTTGTACTAAGTTGGGTTTTGGCAAAATTGGTTGGATCCAATTGGGCCCAAAACCGCCTCCATAAAGCCCAAATGCGACAAATGGACCTTTAAAGTTTAATTGGGCCTAATGGGACAAGATTGATTTCTAGGCTTATGGGGTAACTCCCGGATTGGATTTTGGTTATTCGATTTGACCTGAGTTGACCAAAAGTCCACGCCTCGAGAAATTAATTAAAAGCCCATTGGAATTTAATTAAATTAACGTTGGACGTTAATCGGGCTTTGAGACCCGTCGCGATTAAATTTGGAATTTAAGTCGTAAAGTTTATTATATAAGTGTGATATTTAATTTGGAATTAAATAGCGAATTAGAATTAAATACAAATTGAATTGGATTTAATTATGTAGTTTAATTTAATTCGAGAATTCGTACTTTAAGTACTTATTCGCAAAACGAGTTTGACTCGAGCAAAATCAAATCGTTGTTTGAACATTGGATGATCACTAATTATCAGATTAATTAATTTGATTAGATTGATTGATAACATGCTTGTGTGAATACGTGGTTACGATTCATGAATAATGTATATCAGATGGATATTAGATGGGTGGGGCAATTTTAGAAATTGTTGTAATAAATTTGATTTATTAATTGGACCTGCGTGTCCAGCCTTATCACCTACTTATTCTTTGTATTCTCTTCTCACCTATTCCCATCAATGTAATGAGGTTTCTTTAGAAGTGTAGTGTAACGGGTAGAAGTAATACATGTGCTAGCGGGAGAGAGAAATTGAGAGTTTTGATCTAGGATCAATGTGTAAAGTATCATCCGCATATCATTATTATTTATTTATACGCGCTTTATTGTGTTTAGAATGCATGTTTAAGGGTGTATGATGATGAGACCTTAACAAAGATAATAAATTGGTTGCCAATTTGCACTCGAAAAACCCTCGCAAAATATTAAGCGTCTTTCCTTCCATTGAGTGATTCTCACTCAAGATCCGAGACTGGCATTGGCTTGTTGGCCAAAGTCAAGGCCTTTGTCCGTCGAGGATGTGTTTGAATCACGAGAGCTTTGTTCCATGTCAGTGTCTTGTCCAAGTTGTGGTTTATGGCCAAAGTCAAGACCACTTCTTGTCCATCGACATTGATTACGAAGCTTTCCATGGTCAATGGATCGCGCTTGACTGGGATCACTAAGTTTGTTGTGCCAAAGCCAAGGCTTAGTTGATTCAGAGGAAAAAGGTTAGGTAATACATTGGATGTATTGGCATATATAAGATATATGTTTCGGACTTGGATGTCCCCCTACCGGATCTAGGAATTGGATTGATTGATCCAATCGATCTTAGAGATCTACCTAGTTAATTATCATACAATTTGTTGGCCAAAGTCAAGATTGTGTGATATTTAACGGGATCCTAGCCCACTAGGAAACTCGGTTTCCCGAGTACTCGACAGAGGGTTAGAGGCTCGCCGAAAAATAGTGGGAGGCAAGAATTGAATTTGCAATATTCGTTTAATTACTTGCCATACGCGCTCAAAACAAATATCATTCCTCAAATAAATTAAATGTTAGTTGGACTAATATTTAAATGTTGTTTTTAATAAATAGTTGGACTATATTTAAACTATTCATTTATAGTTGATTTTATAATTGGATTATAGTAATCAATATAATTGATTTTAATCTATTAAATTATAGTTGATTAAATAGTTGGACTATTGTAATCATTATAATAAATGTACCGAAATCGTTGATTAAATAGTTGGACTATTAAAATCAAGATAAAATTGAAAGATTGACATTTAAAACATAATCCTAGGGAAAATGTATTTAAATGGTTTAATTTTCAAATTGGGAATAAAATTTCAGGATGGTCCTGGAAAATAATAAGTTACTTTATTTGATAAAATAACATATTAAGCCTAAGCCCGGAGTTAAGCAAATAGTAGAGCATAATCTTTGGAAGATTTATGTGATGACAACTTTAGTGCTTAATCCATTTAGCTTGTCATAGTAGACTCCTTAATTTCTGAATCAGAACTAAGGATTAGATCCTTAAAGTATGATAATGAAATTGAAGGATCTTCATAAATCTATGCTTAGATTTTAGAAGTACTAAATTGCAATTAATAACTCTTGGAGAGTTGATGACTATTCTCAAGGAGACAAAGTCAAAGTTTGCAATTAGGTAAGTAGCGCAAGGCGCACCTTACTTCGATATTCTAGAAGGCCAAGGCTTGGCCAAAGGCTTCTGGAATATGGAAAAAAAGGCAAAGGAAAAATCATTATAATCTTCTAGGAAGATAAAGGACATATCCCAAAATATTTGCCTAAAATGTGGCAAACGGGATCGCGGAAGCGTGACTGCCATTTGGACAAAGCAGACATGAAGGAATTGAAGAACGAGCAAGGCTCTAACTTTAAATAGGTTTGTCATAAATATATTCACTACTAGTATTGAAATTGGATTTTAGATACTTAGTGTGATATATATATATATATTGATGTTCAGAATCTGCTATAAGCAGGACACTGACTTCAATTGAGATTTATCTGCGAATTGAAAACGGGACGAAAGTCACTGTTTTAACCGTAGATACCTAAGTTTAGGAACTACCCTTTGGGTGTGTACCTAAATTTGAAAACTGTTATAATGTAACTAGTTTGACTAGAAACATTATCTCTATATCAGTGTTTAACCCGCTGCGGGTGAACCTTTATATTCTAGAACACTAAAGTGTTTTATTATATAAAGATGATATTGAGATAAACACATTAGATGTGAATAACATATTTATATTTTGAATATAAATAATCTCAAACGTAAACATGACAAACAAACAGCTCAAATTGATTTGATCAGAAGAAACTAATTGTGGCATTGTTGTCTGAGACACAATTAAACAAGAATCGTATATCCACACTTTTGAAGAGTGGGTACTAGGACTGATTTGATCCCATTCAAATAAAGTCTACGAATCTAGTTTATTGGGCAAAGTGCCTAAAACACTTTACTTGGTAAAAGTGCAAATGCCACCATCTATTAGCCCTAGTTCATAGTGAAGCAAGTGGGCCCATGTCTAGCTAGGCTAGATGTGGATATGAATATTTCGTGACCTTTACGGATGTGGCATCTCGTTATGGTTACGTGTTTCTTTTGAAACAAAAATCAGAAACTTTTATAGTTTCGACACGAAATAGACGAACATATCGGCTATAATATTAAACTGTTACGGTAAGACCGTAGTGGAAAATACTTAAGCAATAAGTTTCTAGTATACTTGAAAGAGTATAATATTCTTTCAATGAGGACTCCTCCCGAAACACGTCAAGTTGACGGTGTGTGCGAACTGAGTAACCAAATTTTGTTGGACATGATAAGGTTAATCATGAGTCGCTCTGAGCTACCATTTCCTTCAACGGATAAGCATAAACAGTGCATAACCTATTTAGAATAAAGTTCTATTATAATCTGTTTGACAGATATCATATTAGATATGAACGGGAAAGAAACCGGGTTTCACATTCCTGATAATTTGGGTATGCTGGGCATATGTTTGGATGATACCAAACTAAAACCCAAATTGGATAAGTGCCAATTGTAGGTTATTCTAGGGAAACCATAAGTATAGTACTTATATAACTCACATGAGAACAATTTGATTGTTGCTCACCATGCGGATTTCCTAAGAGGAATACCGATATGCAGTGGTAAGTGGGAGATAGTAAAACTCGATGAAAATCGGAGTGATACTATTCAAGACACCCATTCCTTAATGGAACATAAATAGTTCATTAAGGATGAAACTATTACCATAATCTTCGAATACACAAGAACCGAGTAGGTCGAGAGAGTCAGAAAACAACCTGGGGTATGGGTTTCTGATCTTACCTCATAAATATGTCGATCTTATTGAGGTATACCATCTGACTACGTATGAGGAAGTGATACAAGGTATCGACTCCCTATTATGACAAAGTGTCATGAGTCCGAAATGGATTCCATGTATATCAACTTAGTGTGAATACTAGTTGATGTACCACAAGGCATTGTGCCTATTGGTACTTATAAATCTTCAAGGAAGACATACATGGATGGCAACATACCAATGTATAAAGCTAGGCTTTTAGCGGAAATATGTCGTTATCAACATTGTGTCGATTACGATTCAACCTTTTAACTGTTGCCACGGTAAATCCATTTGGATAATGATTGCTAAAACTGCGTTTTTCATTTATGAAATATGTCAGCTTTACGGGAAAATCGCTTTCCTGAAAAGGAAACCTTTTGGACGATGTTTACAACATCCTGTCGGTTTTGTCGTACCAAAACTAGCAAACAAGGTTTGCGGGTTATTCGATCCATGTTTGGATTGAAGCAAACATATGTTCTTGGAATTATCGTTTTGATGTAATCATAATGGTTTATGATTTAATTCAAAACGAAAAGATTCTTGTGTATATAAGAGGGTTAGTGGGAGCGCACTGACAGTAGATGTCCTATAAAATAATGATAATATGTCCTTCTTGGAAATGAAATTCCCAAATAACAATCGGCGAAAGCTTGGCTTTCGAGAAAACTCTCCGAAAACTCGTACATTGAAAAATGTACGCGACCTGGTGTTTCATACGATTTGAGCATATGGAGTCAACACAGGCCAATCCAAGTGATAGTCACTGGATTGAAATTAAGAACATACTTAGTATCTTAGAGAACTAAGGATGTTGTCTTGTACTATGGAGAAGAGAACTTGAAGTGACTGAGATCACTACTGCAAGTTTCCTAACCGATAAAACGACTATAAGTCACAAACGGTACTATACAGTTTGAATAACAGAACAGTGAGCTGGAAATCTTCCAAGCAAGATATTGTTACCTAATAACAACAAATGCGGGTTATTGCTGCAGCTGAGGCGGCAATAGAAGCCATTTGGGTCGATAACAAATCTAATTAGATTAGATATAATTCTGTTAGCAGCTGAGCTAGGCTTGAGCACGGGCTAAAGAATTAATGGTCTCATCAACGATCCAGATACATACTTTGATATTCATCTGATTCCTTCGGATCATACATCGTGGCGATGTGATGATCATATAAATCGCATCAGACGATAATCATGCAAATTCACTGACGAAATCATTTCTCAGCAGTTTGAGCCAACCGTACATAGTTCGGGTGTAAGACACTCGAGTGACTGGCTATAGGCCAAATGAGAGATTGTTGGACAATTATGACCCATAGCGTCACTATTTGTACAGATCATGGTGTTATTGTACAAATTAACTATGTGACAAAGGATATTGCACTCTTATCATTTGTGATTAGATCACCTAGATGTATAAATGATAGAAGGTCTCTATTATTTGTTCCTGGATTGAGAATTATATGAGACAGTATCAATCCACGAAGGATAAATCATTAAATATCCCTAGTCAGAGTATTATCGAGATTGGACATCGATGAATACTTAAAATACTAGTATTACACTTGTGCGCGTTGTGAGGGCACAACGACATAGTTCTCATATATTTGGGTATAGGATACTCATGCAAGTGTAATAGGAGGTTGTGTTTTACCGATGGTACGGGAAACAGCTTCGCTCTGGATAGACCCCCTCGGAATTCCATTGGTAGTATGACTATGTGTCTATGGAAGTCCGAAATCAGGGTAGGTGTATTTGGTCTTAACCTGAGACTTGCACCGCTAATACTTGCGACAATCAATATACTTTGGTTGCGGTCGTCCAGGGCTTTAACGGCTCTGTGTACGCCAATGCTGGGTATATTGAGAATCGTAGTGTATTGGGTGTGATGTCAAGATGGAAGTGTCACTACAGTCATATGAAGATGATGATCGAGTAGGGATACAGAACTGTTCTTTAAAAATGTTGCAACCATCGGGATAATATGACTTGGTAATGATTATCCGATATTAAAGAGACTAGTTGCTCGTCATCCGATATATGTTTCGTACGGGGCAAACACTGTACTAGCCCAGGCCTTGCATGTGATCATCCGATACTGGATCGAAATACGCAATACAACGTATACTACGCCTGATATAGATCCTTTATTCATGTAAGGATATTTCTGGAGAATTGGGTAGGCATGGCGCTTTGCTAGAAGCCAACCTTGTCTTGTAAATCGGTAAAACGTAGTACTTGGTACTTACGTGTTCGGATCGTCCGACGACCGAATTTACTGCCAACATATCCGGGGATCTCATGGGTCGCTTCCCGAAGATTCACCGATGACGTATGACTCGCACTTTTAATTTATCTGGGATTAATTGGATAAGAGAGAGAAAATTAATCTGGGATTAATTGCGGAGATATTTTATCTGGGATAAAATATCATTTAAAGATAGAGAACGATTAATTTGGAATTAATCAATTAATTAATATATTTGATATATTAAACGAAATTGGATTTCGAAGCGGAATTAAAATTAGATTTTAATTCGGGCGAACGAATTAATTTAGAATTAATTCGTTAGCAGTGTGAATAGTGACTTTGCTAGGCGTAATCATTTAATTGCGTCGCAATGGAAAATTCGTTAATTTGAAATTAGCGAACCCGAGCCCGAGATTATTTACGAGCGCATTCGCATTTCGAATTCGAGTGCAGCACGCAAGTTAAATCAAGCGTCAAATCATTAGTCGCATCAAGCGTCAAATCACTTGTCACTTTGAGTGATGTGACTTGAAAACTTGATTGATTGATGGGAAGTGATGTGAATGGTTGCAGCATTTATTGATTGACTTTTCGAAAGCAAAAAATAAAGAAATAAGGAAATGAATTTGGAAATTCATTTAAGTGTATTTGATACACTTTTCCAAAAACCATCTCACATCTCTCTCTTCCTCACTTCTCCCTCTCTTTTCTTGCCAAGAGGGCTGTAATTTTCTTTCTGTTTTCTGGTCTAAAAATCGAGTGACAAGGTAGAAAAATGGGAAGCAAAGTGCGATTTTGTGGCAAAATCAAGAGTGCTAGCACACTCCGGGATCATGCGAAGGTGATAGGAAGTCCACCCATGAGCCGAGAACCATTTGACGAAGCTTGGAGCTTGTTCAAGGACCTCCAATGGCCGAAAATGAGGAGCAAAACAGTAGCCACTGCCGAGTAGAAAACAGTGAGCAGAAAGTTCGTTTTGTTCGTCAAAGCGTCGCTCAACCGATCGATGTGAGTATTCTGTGACTTTCTTGATTGTATTCACTCATGTTCATGCTTGTTTATTGATCCTTGGGACCTTAGTAAACTCCAACACACATTTGTAACAAACACCCATGTGCTTAGCTCTACGTTTCTTTGCATAGGTGCTTTTTCCAAAACCAGGCAGATGTGAAATAAAAGATTCTGAAGACTCACCTGCAAATCGGACCCGTGCTTCAATTACGCAACAATATCATTAGGAACACCATAGATCATTAGTAATCTCATACGTTCCAAGCGAGCTTTGTAGACTTTCATCAGAGAGTTTTGAGGGAGAGAAGGAATTGCTTGTGAAGTTTTGCGAGAACTTCTTCCATCCTGAAATGTCTTAATCGGCAAAAACTAAACACACAAATTAAATTACACCAAATCACAATATATACACAAATTGTATGGGTTGCCTCCCTGGTAGCGCTAAGTTTAAAGTATTTGAACCGTATTAGGGCTAAGCTCTCGCATAGATTCGTATCGACTAGTGTCCGCCAGACCCTCAAAGTAACCCACTACGGCTGGAACATGGGGCTGGTTGGTTTGCTCCAGTCCTCCCTCCTCCGTACTTGAGCCAGTTTGAGTGTTTCTTTTCGGAGGCATCTCCACTACTTACACCAATTCTCCCACTGTGGTCGCCAAAAACTGTTTGCGTAATTTTCTATGCGCGAAGGAAAAAAACATGTAAGGTTCAAACCTCATGAGACAAAGTCCCAACAAGGGGTGTTTGATTAAGTGAATAAGCCTCAAAGGGGCGCAAGCACACAAATTACCGTCCTAAGAGTTATGAAACTAAGAAATAAAAAATATGCTCATTTGAGTCTTCATTTGATCGAGGTTTTTCTCTTCGTATGAGTGAGTCTTTTATAGTGGCATTTGTTAACAGCTCAGCCAGTTTCTGTTCGTAACTTCCATGCAACCGCTAGATCGTGGTAACCGTTGGATCATGCCTTCAACTTTGAGTTATGCGCCTCAACTGCTTGATCGTGGAGGGAAAACTGTCTAACTGCTGTAATCATGGGATCATGTGTTTGGTCGGTCTGAGTCCGCTGTCGTTCTAATTGCTGTTTCAGTAGTTCTGATTCCTTTGTCGCTCTAATCGTTGTGTCATCTGGTAATTTCCATTGATCGCTCTTCCTTTCATTACCATGCTTGCTTTTGTCCTTCATTCCTTCGCCCCAACATGATTTCGCCCTAGGGTGATTTTCTTTTGTCAACAATATGTGTTGTTTATTATTTTAGATTAAAACTTGATAGTTTGTAACTTATACATTAGGCCGAATATTGAAGAGGATATGGGGATTATGTTTTTATGTATTATTGTTAATGAATGGTAAGTACTCTATGTGGTGATTTCCTTGAGTTTGATGAATTTTGGTAGTAAGGTTTTTGGATTGAACAATTATTTGATTTAAAGCCGTGATTTGGCAAATGGGTTTCTTCTCTAACCATGGCTAATTATATGATTATGAAAGGGTTGAAAATTTCGTTTCATGTTGGGGGTCTTTTAATTGTTTAATAATGATTGGATGAATGCATAAGTATGCTTATGCCTTGTTTTGTTTGAAAAGCTCATGAAAAAAAAATGGCCTCTTTGTGTTTTGTTAATTTGCTAGTAAATATGAGATAAATGTTGGATTAAAATGGTGATGAGATGTGCATGTGTATTTGGGGGTTGAATAATTATTTAGAATGGAAAGTAATATTTAAGGTAATGTGTTGTAGTAATGTGAGGATTATGGAATAAATATTTAATATGGTAATATAACTAGAGAATGTTAGTCATGATAATGGTTTAATATTATTGTTTTGAATATTGATTTTTATAAATGATGTGAAGGATTTATGAGATAATTGTGATATCTGAGTAGTATAATGTGAATATAACATGAATTAAATTTTAATTTGATAAGATTATTAAGTTCCGAAATGAGTATTATTGTGGCCAAAATTATGGTTGATAAAGAAACTACTTTTATAGGATTTTAATAATATAAACATGACATTTGTGGGTATGCATACATGATTATAGTAGTGTTGCAAGGACTGTGTACTTGGTAGATTGATTTCTTCAAGAATTGATTTTAGGTGGGAAAGTTGAATATGTAAGTGCATGAATGAATGAATCTAGATTGATTTTGAGAATAAATTCAGTGTGCCAGTGTGGATTGATGTAATGAGAGTAAGCATGATAAATAATTATATAGAATATAAAAATAAGTTTTGTGTATGCTTAGAGGAGTGCATGTATATGAATAATTTCAGTGTACCATGGATATGCATGAGTGAATGTATTTACATATTTGATAGTATAAGAGATGCATAAGCATATTTATATGTTATGGTTTTCAGAAGTTGAGTTAAAGCTAATAATGTTTTTGAAACTCAAAAAGGTTTTAAAGAAAAGTTTCGAATGTTTTTGAAAAAAAAAGTATTTCAGAAAATATTTACGTACTGTTTTGAGATTTAAGTATGAGTTTTATGTTTTCGGGGCTTGAGGAAAAAAAACTCACCCCAGTACGTAACTTAAGACACAGATGGAATTGACGGATATCATATGGATTCGGGATTTGGGATTTGACCCATCCCAGTTGTATATTGTTGGAATTGACGGATTTATATACATGTGCACATGTGGAGGACTGAGGGGACGCTCTCAGATCCTCGAGCGAGACTAGGGGGGACGGCGATACGTAACGCCCCTAGATCCTAAGCGCTCAAATGGTACATTCCTGGGCGGAGATGCGCCTACGGGCGGAGATTTGGTGGCATGGGGGACGGCGATACGTAACGCCTCATGTCACCTGCAGGGTGTTTAGGGGGACGGCGATACGTAACGCCCATAAACATCGGTGTATTTGGGGGGACGGCGATACGTAATGCCCCTGAATACCAGATGGATACTTTGGTACAAGATGACCCTATATTGATTTTCAGAAAAAGAATTCCAGATTTCATTTTTCAGAAAAAGAGTTTAGAAAGCGATTTTAGAGAGAAATACAAGAAAAAGTTTTCAATTTTCAGATTCTCAGTAAACAGTTTTCAGATTCTCAGTAAGCAGTTTTCAGAAACAAGATTTTAGAAATAGTTTCCAGAAACCAGAGATTCAAAGCATGATTTTAGAAAGATAAGTTTTATTAAGAGATTTTCAAACAGAGTTTCAGAAAGCAGTTTTCAGAAAGCAGTTTTCAGAAAAGGTTTTTCAAAAAATATTTTCCAAAGATATGGCATAATTAAATATCAGTATAGCTTATAGGTTAAGCATATAAGTCATACATTCTGGTTAATATACGAAATGCATATAGTTAACATTGAAGCATGATAGCGTGATTACATCTAGATTGATATATGATTGATGTTGTATGTATTGTATTTTGTATCATGATTACATCTATGTGATTATGATTGATGCCTGTGTGTATTATATGATTACATATACATGTATGGTGTTATTTAGTTGAAAATAGAAATTTGCAAATGCATGTATTTATAGCATTTAAGCTTAATAAGTTTGAATATGAATCTATGAAATTACAGATGTGATGAGTGGTATTTATATCAATATTTCCCACTCATTTAACCTAATATTTTGTATAGTTTCTCGGGTTTTGTGAATGTTTTGATGTGTTTTATTTTTATTTTACAGATAAATAAAGTTTGGAAAGGAATGGAAGCAATTTGGAGCCAAAACAGTGAAAAAGGACGAAGAGGGCATTTTTGTAATTTGTCCGCATAGCGACGCGCAAGCTTCCTGCGTCGCGACGCCTAACATGCGCCGCAAGCCTGCTAACGTGCACCGTGGACACATGTCAGAATCTGAGAAAGTTGACTTGCTAACGTGCGCCATGCCACTTGTCATCATCACAGAAGATCTGCTACAATGCGTCGGAGGGCCACATGTCACAAACCTATAGTGCCGACACTCCGCGTGACACGTGTCACCTTCTCATTAGACCAAATTATTGGCGAATCACATTCACCCACGTGTCAAGCTCTCATTGGATCGATCCTTACCGCGTGACACATGTCGCCTTCTCATTGGACCGATCCTTACCACATGTCAAGCTCTCATTGGACCGATCCTTACCGCGTGCCAAGTGTCAGCTTCTCATTGCACCGTCTCACCGCGTGACATGTGTCATCACCAGATTGCACCGACGAAATGCACGTGGTCAAACCGCGTAGACCAAAAATGTGTCTCGGCCTCGCGATGCCAAGACCTTTAGCGTCGCGACGCCAGCCCCAACTTTTGCCTATAAATTGAGCTCAGTTTCATTTCATTTGGTGTGCTTTCCTTGGGATTTTTTCCATGATTTCATAGGAAGCATCTAGTTTTGTAAATTATTGTAATATTAAAATTATGTATTTTTATTTTTAGTTTTTATTACACCTTTTTATTTATTTACTTTATGTTTTGTAGTTAAATTTCCGTTAAGGTAAAAGGTGAAACCTTTAATATAATTATTTAGGTAAATCTCACTTAATTATAATTTATAAATTATAATTTAACCGGATTAATTAATGGCAGACTTTATTACCGCCTATATGGTCGGTCTAAATATAAATTACTTTACCGCCTACATGGCTGGTCTTTATGTGACAAATAATTACCGCCTATATGGCTGGTGTAGTTGGACTAAATGGATTACCGCCTATATGGCTGGTTTTAAATGTTTAACATTATTAATTCCTGAGAAAACAGAATAGAAAATAATTTATATTTTATAATAAGTGAGATTCCTATATAAGAAATATTAAATGTGGATCCTCTAACCCCCATCATTTTATTTTTATTCCAGGGAAGTGATGAAACACAATATTACTAGGCTTAATAATTGATTTAATTATTTATTGGGTAATTCTTTAGTTTGTTTATTGAGTTTTAAGCTTAATGCTTCTTGTTGTCTGATCACCAATAAGATTGATGTGGTAAACTTAAAATGAACTAGACATAAGGATTTTAGGTTTCAGCCTTAGATTCAATAGCCCACGATCTTCCTTGATGATAGATAACCCTTTAATAGATTTCCTTATAGGATAGACTTATACCTGTCGGGCGGGGGTAGCCATAATTGGAACTTAATCTTAATGAATCCAAGTAATTTGGTTGACATAGACATATGGTTCAATTGGGTTATACTGGGTATTTGCATCTGACCATAGACAGAGGCTTTTGCATATTTTCGTGTTCCAGGTTAGCAAACTAATTTATTACACTTATATAAGAGAATAAATTCATCTTTATAATAATATTGTGTGGAATCACAACCCTAGATCTTTGAGTCTTTTGTTATTTTCCTTAGTATTTTCTTTGTGTCTTTTATTTATCAAATCCACATTCAACCAACAAAAGCAATCATTCTCTTCTCCCTATAATTAGATACCTGTAAATAAATAGTATCAATAATTAATAACAACAGTAGGAATTAAGTCATCGTGGGATCGATATTTTTATACTACTTGAACGATACGTGCGCTTGCGTTATACGTGTGTGTTTACGCCGGTTAAGTTTTTGGCACCGTTGTCGGGGACTTATTTTTCTTGAGTTATTAATTTTGAAGCTATCTAATTTACTTGTATCTAATTTTCTTTATTTTTATCTGTAATTTTTATTTCTTTCTTTTGTTTTCAGGCGGTTGAAAAATGGAACATTATTGGGAGATTGAAAGATCATGAGCTTTACTAGAAGATACACCCAAAATCTGGGAGCAACAGTCTGGTTTTATGAGGCCTGTTGTCCAGCCCAACAACTATCACTGGATGTCAGAATCAAGCAATACTACATTTGCTCATCAGAACGAAATGGGGAGATGTGTGATATGTGATGGTAACCACCCGAGCAATCAATGTATATACCTTTCAGAGTGGCAGAATTATTGGAATCATTCAAGGTACGAAGAACCATCACACTTTCCATCTTATCCACCATCCATCTACGATCTTCATCAAGAACCAGAACCATCAGAGGAAGATCAGTTGATTCACATGCTCAAAGATTGGTTCGAGGAACGGGAAGCTCAATTTGATGCACAAATTCAGAGTCAAGCGGCGTCTATACAGAGGATGACAGATCAAGTTAGACAATTAACAGATAACCTGAATCACATATCTCACGGAGCAAATTCAAATACTACTGAAGAAGCCTTCGAATATCCTGAGATTCATCATGACATCATAACAGAGGATGAGGCTGAGCAGTATCAAGAATCAGAGGTATCAAATCAGGAGCCTGACCCAACAAAGTCTCAATTTGATTTTTATTATTCTTCTGACTCTGATGAGGATAAAGAAGCTGAGTTGTTTGTACCAACTGCACCAACAAAAATTGAGGATGGAACTATGTATCCTCAAAATGAAAATCTTGGAGCGTCCATTGCATTGATGTTTGAAGAAGATCTACCTGAGCCAATCATTTCACTTAGATCAGATGATGAAGACCTAAAATCTGACATTTTTTTTCATCCTCAGGGTGACACTTATGGAGCATGCATTTCACAGATGACAGATGAAGAACTGAACAAGGAAATCCTAAAATACATATGTGAAGAAAAGGTGGAGCAAGAAACAGAGCAAATGGATAAGCAATTGTCAGACCAAATTGAAGATCCAGAGCATTCAGGCGAAACATCACTGTTTTGGGGAGTAAAATTTAGAGATATCACCCACAAGCTTGATAGAATGGAACTTCCATTCAAGGTCAAGCACCATACGAGACCTCCTGATTTTCTTTCTTTCTTTTCAGGAACCACTGGAGCGACAAAGATTAAAAAGGTGGCACAAGCACTGAATGAGATAAAATTCTTTTTGCCCCTTTATCATTGGAAGAGACCCTTCAAAAGCAACGCTAATGGGATTGTCTATAATCAGACATCCAAAACGACGCTGAAACCTCATTGATAGATAGATTTCAGCCACGTCTAGCTGAAGACGAAAAATTTAGCGCTAGCAGGGAGGCAACCCATGCAATTTGTTTTAATTTCTATTTTCATATTTTTTAATTTTGTGTTATTTTTGCAGGAAAAATAAAGACGGAATATTTTGGGACAAAACAAGCCAGTGCAAGCGGGATTTTCACAAAATAAATTTGACAAAATCACGGGGATATAAAGTTAATCCAGTCAAGACGGCCGAGCAAAGAGTCAGCTCATGAGACGCATCTCAGAGGATTTATTTGTCGAAAGACTTGATTTTTCCAAAAAAAAAAAAAAAAAAAAAAATTTCCCGCGTTGCAAAGTGAAAACCCTGCTCGTCGCGACACCATAGCCTCAAACACAAAACCCTAACCCTAAAAAAATCAAGCGTTGCGATGCGCGTTCGGTAACAGGTCCTAAACCAGCAGCAGCCATCTTCTCGGCATTTCCTCTCAAAAGTCACCAAATCCAGCCAACTAAACACTGAAATCTTCATCTGAAATCATCAAAACACACAAACAAGCTACAAACTCCCATAATCTCCCTCGATTTCACCCACTGCCGAACCATATAACCCACGGCCGAGACCCACTGATTTCTCCCACCGACAGCCAAGACCTTCACCGAGACCATCTCTCATGGTCGAGACCATCACACACGACCAAGACAACCACCGACCGAGCTCAACCACCAACGGCCGAGACTTTCATCATTCGGTCCACTACTAAGCACATAAGCCACGACCGAGACCCATCAACGTTAGATCCGGTTCTTCCAGAAACAAGATCACCATTTTCGGTCTGGTAAAATCGTTCTTGAACTCTTCATTAACTCTTGAATTTCTGAATTTCCAAGGAGGATAACCGAAAATTGTGGGAATTTGTGGATACTTTGTGTGGTTAATTTTGTTAAAATTGGATGCTATTGGATTTGAAACCATTGACAGTGAAGAGGAAGACCAAAAATTTGTGAAATTTGTTGTTGATTTGTGTGGTGAATTTGGATATTTGGAAGTGTGGAAAAGATAAACAAAAATTGATTGAATTTCATATAATTGGGTGTGAATTTGGAAAATCTTGAGTTTTTAGAGGAGATTATGTCGAAATTTTTACTAAAAAATGGTCAGATAGCGATCGTGGTAAGAAGCGTAAATTGGACATAGATCTTAATCGGTAATTTTTCCTGTAAAATTTCAGCTAACCAGGTATTATCTTCTAAACTATTCTTCTACTGTTTAAAACATTGGAGACAATGTCTCATTTAGGTTTGGGGGAGGGAATTAGTTGATTAGTATCTTTTTTTTATTTTCTGTGTTGTTTTTAATTTTAGTCCAAAATTTTTCGAAAAATACAAAAAAATTGAAAAATTTTCAAAAATTACAAAAAAAATATTTTGCGTTTTTGCGTTTTTATTTTGACTAAAAATGTGAAATTGGTAAGAGATAGCTGAGTAAGGAGTTTTCACTCCTGAGACGAATCTCAAACCTATTTCAGAACAATTTAATTTTTGTTTGTTTCCTTTTGAATTATTTAATTTGAGAATTCTCCATAATACTGACTAAAATGGATCTTCATATGCTCAGTTGGCGGTCGTCCAGGGCTTTAACAGGCTCTGTGTACGCCAATGCTGGGTATATTGAGAATCGTAGTGTATTGGGTGTGATGTCAAGATGGAAGTGTCACTCCAGTCATATGAAGATGATGATCGAGTAGGGATACAGAACTGGTTCTTTAAAAATGTTGCAACCATCGGGATAATATGACTTGGTAATGATTATCCGATATTAAAGAGACTAGTTGCTCGTCATCCGATATATGTTTCGTACGGGGCAAACACTGTACTAGCCACAGGCCTTGCATGTGATCATCCGATACTGGATCGAAATACGCAATACAACGTATACTACGCCTGATATAGATCCTTTATTCATGTAAGGATATTTCTGGAGAATTGGGTAGGCATGGCGCTTTGCTAGAAGCCAACCTTGTCTTGTAAATCGGTAAAACGTAATACTTGGTACTTACGTGTTCGGATCGTCCGACGACCGAATTTACTGCCAACATATCCGGGGATCTCATGGGTCGCTTCCCGAAGATTCACCGATGACGTATGACTCGCACTTTTAATTTATCTGGGATTAATTGGATAAGAGAGAAAATTAATCTGGGATTAATTGCGGAGATATTTTATCTGGGATAAAATATCATTTAAAGATAGAGAACGATTAATTTGGAATTAATCAATTAATTAATATATTTGATATATTAAACGAAATTGGATTTCGAAGCGGAATTAAAATTAGATTTTAATTCGGGCGAACGAATTAATTTAGAATTAATTCGTTAGCAGTGTGAATAGTGACTTTGCTAGGCGTAATCATTTAATTGCGTCGCAATGGAAAATTCGTTAATTTGAAATTAGCGAACCCGAGCCCGAGATTATTTACGAGCGCATTCGCATTTCGAATTCGAGTGCGGCACGCAAGTTAAATCAAGCGTCAAATCATTAGTCGCATCAAGCGTCAAATCACTTGTCACTTTGAGTGATGTGACTTGAAAACTTGATTGATTGATGGGAAGTGATGTGAATGGTTGCAGCATTTATTGATTGACTTTTCGAAAGCAAAAAATAAAGAAATAAGGAAATGAATTTGGAAATTCATTTAAGTGTATTTGATACACTTTTCCAAAAACCATCTCACATCTCTCTCTTCCTCACTTCTCCCTCTCTTTTCTTGCCCAAGAGGGCTGTAATTTTCTTTCTGTTTTCTGGTCTAAAAATCGAGTGACAAGGTAGAAAAATGGGAAGCAAAGTGCGATTTTGTGGCAAAATCAAGAGTGCTAGCACACTCCGGGATCATGCGAAGGTGATAGGGAAGTCCACCCATGAGCCGAGAACCATTTGACGAAGCTTGGAGCTTGTTCAAGGACCTCCAATGGCCGAAAATGAGGAGCAAAACAGTAGCCACTGCCGAGTAGAAAACAGTGAGCAGAAAGTTCGTTTTTGTTCGTCAAAGCGTCGCTCAACCGATCGATGTGAGTATTCTGTGACTTTCTTGATTGTATTCACTCATGTTCATGCTTGTTTATTGATCCTTGGGACCTTAGTAAACTCCAACACACATTTGTAACAAACACCCATGTGCTTAGCTCTACGTTTCTTTGCATAGGTGCTTTTTCCAAAACCAGGCAGATGTGAAATAAAAGATTCTGAAGACTCACCTGCAAATCGGACCCGTGCTTCAATTACGCAACAAATATCATTAGGAACACCATAGATCATTAGTAATCTCATACGTTCCAAGCGAGCTTTGTAGACTTTCATCAGAGAGTTTTGAGGGAGAGAAGGAAATTGCTTGTGAAGTTTTGCGAGAACTTCTTCCATCCTGAAATGTATTAATCGGCAAAAACTAAACACACAAAATTAAATTACACCAAATCACAATATATACACAAATTGTATGGGTTGCCTCCCTGGTAGCGCTAAGTTTAAAGTCTTCGGCTAGACGTGACTTCTCGATCGTTAGGCTAGAACTGAAAGTGTGACACTTTCTTTTTATCGCTCAAACGATTCTCCCCAGTAGTGCTTGACACGCTGACTGTTAACCTTGAATGTTTTGTTGGTGTTGGGATCTAGTAACTCAACAACTCCATATAGTAAAACCTGACTGATCACAAATGGACCTGACCACCTTGATTTCAACTTTCCAGGGAAAAGTTTCAACCGTGAATTGTACAACAACACTTGCTGCCTTGGTTCCAACTGTCTGTGCACTATTTTTCGTTCATGCCATTTCTTGGTATATTCTTTGTACAATTTGGCATTCTCATAAGCCTGTAAGTCAAATTCCTCCAATTCATTGAGTTGGTGAAGTCGTTTCTCTCCTGCAACTTGTGAATCAAGATTCAACTTCTTCAGTGCCCAGTACGCCTTGTGTTCAAGCTCAACTGGCAGATGGCACACTTTTCCAAACACCAATCGATATTGGGACATACCAATGGGTGTCTTGCAAGCTGTTCGGTAGGCCCATAATGCATCATCTAGTTTTGTAGACCAATCTTTCCTTGTTGATCCAACAGTTCTCTCCAAGATTCTTTTGATTTCCCTGTTTGAAACTTCAACCTGTCCGTTTGACTATGGATGGTAAGCAGTGGCAACCTTGTGAGTAACTCCGTATTTGGATATGAGTGCATCAAAGTATCTGTTACAGAAATGTGAGCCACCATCACTCATAATTGCTCGAGGTGTTCCGAACCGAGTGAAAATATTATTTTTAAGGAAGTTGATCACCACTTTTGAATCATTGGATGGCAGTGCAATTGATTCGACCCATTTGGAGACGTAGTCTACATCAACCAAGATGTACATGTTTCCGAATGATGGAACAAAGAGTCCAATGAAATCTATACCCCACACATCAAATATCTCCACTTCCAGAATGTTTTGCAACGGTCCTTCATTTCTCTTCAAAATATTCCCCATTCTCTGGCACCTGTCACATTGAAGAGCAAAAAGATAAGCATATTTAAAAAGAGTGGGCTAGAACAAACCTGATTGTAGGACTTTGGCTGCGGTTTTGTTTCCGCTGAAGTGTCCACCATATGGTGATGAATGACAATGCTGCAAAACACTGTTGACCTCCTCTTGTGGAACACACCGTCTCAATAATTGATCAGCACACCGTTTGAACAGATACGACTCATCCCAAACATAGTGCTTAACTTCTTTGAAGAATTTCTTCCGTTGCTGAGTTGTCCATTCCAACGGCCATTTTCCTGACACAATGTAGTTGACATAGTCAGCATACCAAGGGGCATCTTGCTGTTTCATGGCAAACAGCTGTTCATCTGGAAAATTTTCTTTGATTGACAGATCTTTGCCAGCTGTTTCTCCATTCTCGAGCCTTGATAGATGATCTGCCACTTGGTTTTCTGTCCATTTCCTGTCTTTGATCTCCACGTCAAATTCTTGCAGAAGAAGTATCCAACGGATCAATCTGGGTTTGGCATCTTTCTTCGTGATCAGATATTTGATTGCTGAATGATCTGTGTAGACCACCACTTTGGGACCCAGCAGATATGAGCGGAATTTGTCAAAAGCGTACACAACTGCGAGCAACTCCTTTTCAGTGGTTGTGTAGTTGAGTTGAGCTTCATTCAAAGTTCTGCTGGAGTAGTAAATGGTGTGAAAAATCTTTACTTTGCGTTGTCCCAAAACTGCACCTACTGTAAAATCACTAGCATCACACATTACTTTAAATGGAAGGGTCCAGTCTGGTGCTACAATGATAGGGCAGAAATCAGCTTTTGTTTTAAGTTCTCAAAAGCTTCCTGGCATTCTTTGGTGAAGTTGAAAGGCACATCATTCTCTAGAAGATTGCAAGAGGTTTAGCAATATTGGAAAAGTCTTTGATAAATCTCATGTAAAAACCTGCATGTCCAAGAAAACTCTGAATCCCTTTTACAGATGTCGACGGAGGTAGTTTTCAAGTGTTTCAATCTTTGCTCTGTCTACCTCGATTCCTTTTTTTGAGATCCGGTGTCCAAGAACAATGCCCTCCTGCACCATGAAGTGACATTTCTCCCAGTTGAGTACCAGGTTGGTATCTTCGCATCTTTGTAATACTTGTTCCAGATTTTACAAGCAGTGGTCAAAAGAATCTCCAAACACAGAAAAGTCATCCATAAAAACCTGCATACTCTGCTCCAACATGTCTGAGAATATGGCCATCATGCAACGCTGAAATTTGGTAGGAGCATTACATAATCCAAATGGCATCCTACGGAAAGAAAAAGTACCATAGGAATATGTAAATGTAGTTTTCTCCTGATCTTCTGGTGTGATGGAAATCTGATTATACCCTGAATATCCATCCAGAAAACAATAGAACTCATGTCCCGCCAGTCTGTCCAGTATCTGATCAATGAATTGCAACGGAAAATGGTCATTCTGTGTTGCTTTGTTCAAATTTCGGTAGTCCATGCATACTCTCCATCCAGTCACCGTTCTGGTTGGGATTAGCTCGTTCTTTTCATTGGTGACAACAGTTGTTCCTCATTTCTTCGGCACACACTGCATAGGACTCACCGAAGTACTATCTGAGATGGGGTAAATGATGCCAGCATCCAACCATTTGATGATTTCTTTCTTTACGTCCTCCTTCATGATTGGATTGAGTCTCCATTGATGCTCCACTGTGGGTTTGTACTCATCATTCATCAAGATCTTGTGCATGCAAAATGATGGACTAATACCTCGAATATCTGCTATAGTCCAGCCAATGGCTTTTTTGTGCTCTCGTAATACTCTCAACAACTTTTCTTCATGCTCCATGTTAGTGAAGAAGAAATAATAACAGGTAATTCAGAAGAGTTTCCAAGAAATGCATACCTGAGATGGATCGGAAGTAACTTCAGCTCCAACTGTGGTGATTCTTCAATCGAAGGCTTGATTCGATCTTTTTTTGGCAGTTCCAAGCTTTCCACTTGTGGTGTCTCTTTTAATCAGAATGGTTTGTCAAGGTAGTTGATACATTCCAGGATTTCAGCATCTAGCTCGCTGTCAGTCATGTTGGTGATGCAAGCTTCAAGTGTATCCGTGGGATTTAGCTCAGTATCCTGAACGATACTATCAACAACATCAACTCTGGAGCATTCTTCTTCATTTTCATCACTCGGGAATTTCATGGCTTTGAAAACAATAAAAGTAACTTCTTGGTCCTGAACTTTCATGGTTAGTTCTCATTTTTGTACATCAATCACAGTTCGTCCTGTCGCC
This sequence comes from Zanthoxylum bungeanum, assembly GCA_019454045.1. Lineage (NCBI taxonomy): Eukaryota > Viridiplantae > Streptophyta > Magnoliopsida > Sapindales > Rutaceae > Zanthoxylum > Zanthoxylum bungeanum. The sequence continues at coordinate 17,218 of SKCR01055233.1, read as the reverse complement.
AAGAATGGTCTTCCAAAGATGATAGACACATCTTTGTCTTATTCCATGTCAAGGATAATGAAATCTGCTGGAAGAATGAGTTTGTCGACTTTGACCAGCACATCTTCAACAACACCTTTTGGAAATGCGAGCGTTCGATCAGCAAGTGGTAATGAGACTGAGGTAGGCATTGCTTCTCCAATTTGCAGTTTCCTGTAAATATAAAAATGCATCAAATTAACACTTGCACCTAAGTCACATAAAGCCTTACCGATATAGTGTTCTCCAATGGTGCAAGGGACAATGAAACTGCCATGATCTTTCAACTTCGGGGGAAGTTTCCTCTGAATAATGGCCCTGCATTCTTCCGTCAAAGCTACTATCTCGTAGTCTCCCAATCTCCGTTTTCGTGAAAGAATATATTTCATGAATTTAATATAGCTGGGCATTTCTTCCAATGCTTCTGCGAATGAGATGTTGATGTGAAGCTTTTTGAACACCTCCAGGAATCGAGCAAACTGCTTGTCCAGTTTGTTTTTCTAAAGTCGTTGTGGAAAATGTGGAGGTTGAGTGATTCTTTCTGATTCTTTTTCCTCCACTTGTTGCTTTGTTTCTTTTGAAACTTCCTCAATTGTTGCCTTGATTCCAACATCTTTGTTGATTTCAGTACCGCTTTTCAAAGTAATGGCTTGACATTGCTCATTCCCTCGGTTCCTTGGATTTGGTTCTGTGTTGCTGGGAAGATTACCTGGCGGTCTGTAACTTTGAGCATTGGCCAGTTACATAATTTTACTAATCTTGACTGTGACTTCAGAAACACAAGTTATAAGCTAAAGTTCAGGGGCTATCCAACTAAAAAACTGGCACAGGGGCAGCAAGTTGCCTAACTTCAAAAATTCAGTCCGGTCTCATCTTAAGTCCAAAATTATAAGTTTTGGATATGTTAATTCCATATATGTCTAATGTATATAGAATTTTACAGATTGTATAACAGGGGTCTAAAACTTATTTTATAAACTAAAGATTATAACCTATTCAGATTTCAGTGCTACTAAGATCTTACTGCCAACGTATTTGCTCACTGCCCTATCCAACCTATTTGGTTCAGCCATTATTAACATACATTTTAACACTATAATTGCACAATATCATGTTTAAAACACAGCAAAAACCCAACCCCTGACTGGCGAATTCAACTCCAAATTAAACCATTATTTAATTCATTCCATGCTTAAACTAACATAACTCTTCTCAAGATGTAAGCTAACAACTTATCCTAAGCCAATTAAGCTAATCCAAACTCTAGGGTTTACAAGATGTGAATTGGGGGCTTTAGTTCTTTTGCTCAAAACTGAAAATTGAGAAGATAGAAAGAGAGAAGAAGCTTACCAAGCTTCGAAATGTACTAGAATGGATCAAAATGTCTTCAAAAATGAAGGAAAGATGAAAAATTTGACATGAGAAGTCCTCCCCTTCACCCTCCACATTTTTCACTTTTGAAGATGAGGGAATAATACCCTTTTTATAGGCAAAGAAGTTGATTTTTATTATGAAATGGGTGGCTATAAAGGTGTAACGACCCGAATTATTTTAGCGTGATGTGTGAATTTGTATTTTCTCTTGTGTAGCCGCGTCCGAACTTGAAGATTATTTTTATGAAGTAATGGGAACTTTTTTCATAAAATTAGTTATAAGATATTATTAATCAAACTTGAGGGTTGATTTGAAATTTAATAAATTAGAGTAAAAAAATACATATATTAATTACATATAGATATTTCCGGACCCGGGTAAATATTCCCAGGTCCGGACCCGGTTACCCGTATTGCTTTTTTTTTTTTTTAAATTTTTTTAAATTTTTTTTTATTTTTAATTTTATAATTTTATATTTATATTTGTATTTTGTCAATTTTATTTCAATTCTTTTAATTTTTTATTATATTCTATTATATATATATACGCATAATATTTTATATTTTTTTATTATAATCTAATTTATTATATTTTTTGTTTTTTATTTTTTTCCGGACCCGGGTCTACCCGGTCCGGACCCGCGTGATCCCGGGTCCGGACCCGGAATTACCCGGGTCTTAATTTTAAAGACCCGGGTCCGGATTTTTTAATTCTGGACCCGGGTTCGGGTGTTGTTGCCATATTTACACCCATGGGTTTGGGGAAATACACACACAGAGATCGGGAAATGGAGAAGATAAAGAAAATAAAATAAAAGAGAGAAGAGATGAGAGGAATGGAAAGAAAGAAAGGAGAAGAGAGAGGCTGAGAGGATGAGGGAGAGAGAGAGAGAAAGAGACCGAAAAAAAATGAAAGCAGATGAGAAGAAGGAAAAAAACAGAGGGAAAGAGAAAGAGCAACAGTGACCGAGCAGAATAGAGAGAGGAGTGAAGAAGAGGAGCAGTGCAGACCGATAGGAGAGAATAGTGAGGAAGAAGATGAATTCTGCAAATAAGTAAGTATACTATGGTGATGATTCCCTTGAGCTTGTTTGTTTTTTATGTGCTTTGATAGATTAATGAATTGGAAAGATTTGAATAAATAAATAAGTTGATTAGAAACATATTAAAGTACTTAATTTTTGGTTGTTAATTATGAAATTGAAAAAAAAAATTAATTTGATTAAAGGATTAGGGAAGATTCGATAGAACCCTAGGAATTGGGAAATTTTGGGGGTTTTTTTATTTTGTGAAATTACATTATTTTGGAATGAGAATTGAATGTTTGGATAGTGATGTTAGTTGTGTTGATGGGAAATGTTTCAAGAATACCAAGTGTCTCTTTGGCCGAATTTTAAAGTGTTTATGAGGGGAAGGTGATTTTATGGATTTGATGGTGATTCATATTTAAAGTGTAATGATATGTGTTTTCGCAATTTTCTACGCGCGAAGGAAGAAAACGTTTAAGGTTCAAACCTCCTGAGACAAATTTCCAGCAAGGGGTGTTTGATTAAGTGAATAAGCCTCCAAGGGGCGCAAGCACACAAATTACAGTCCTAAGAGTTATGAAACTAAGAAATAAAAAATATGCTCGTTTGAGTGTTCATTTGATCGGGGTTTTTCTCTTCGCATGAGTGAGTCTTTTATAGTGGCATTTGTTAACAGCTCGGCCGGTTTCTGTTCGTAACTTCCCTGCAACCGCTAGATCGTGGTAACCGTTGGATCATGCCTTCAGCTTTGAGTTATGCACCTCAACTGCTTGATCGTGGAGGGAAAACTCTATAACTGCTGTAATCGTGGGATCATGTGTTCGGTCGGTCTGAGTCCGCTGTCGTTCTAATTGTTGTTTCAGTCATTCTGATTCCTTCGTCGCTCTAATCATTGTGTCATCTGGTAATTGCCATTGATCGCTCTTCCTTTCGTCGCCCTGCCTACTTTTATCCTTCATTCCTTCGCCCCAACATGATTTCGCCCTAGGGTGATTTTCTTTTGTCAATAATATTGTCCCCCAAATTCATCTTGATTGAATTGGAAATGAAATCGAAGTGAATTTCTTCATATCAGGGTGATGGTCGTCGGCCTATAAGTCCTCGTACTACAACACCTATCTAGGGTGACTTAATAGTTTCCTCCTCATCCTCCGGCTCTCCCCATCGATCAACTATCCTAATTGACATTGGCGCTTCTTCCTCTCATTCAGATGCGCTAATTGAGGACTGGCGCTTTCATTTTCGCTCGGGGAGGGCCCAATTGGGGACTGGCGCACTTTCTTCCTGCTCAGGGAAGACCACCACGCCATTTGAGGACCGGCTCGATGGGCATCCCTTCTCGCCCTCGGCTACCCAACCGATCTTTCAGTACAGGTAATCTGTGAAACTGGGGGGGCAGTACCGTCCCACAGAGGAACTCGGTCCGTTGCTGCCAACGGTCGTAACCCATCCACACCATTACATCCCATTTCACAACTCAACCCGTGTGGATGGTCGTTGGCTAATCTTCTTACATCCCATTTCACAACTCATTAAAAGGAAGCTTTTGTTTCCGATAGCCCATTTTCCATACAGATCTTTTCTTTTCCGGGTCTATTCTGCTTCTTCCGTTCCTCCTCCCCTTCATCCATTCTGCTATTGAACTCTTCACCAGCTTATTGTCTCTAAAGGTTGCTTTTGTTTGGTCATGGGAGGCCAAGCCAAGATGTTTTGAGTAGGGTTGGCCTATTGCCACTCTGTTGAAAGAGGTTACAGTTGCTATTTTTCTATTATTTACAAACTGCTGCTTGGAACATCCTCTTCAAACCCCCTATTTATATACCTCCAAAGCATGATACTGTTATCATTTGCAATGCTTCCCATGTGCTACCTAACCGATTGACGGGTTCTCTGCCCTAAGCCTGACTTTGTCGAAAGTAGCCTGCAGTCTGATGGTTTTGTCACATCAACTCTGCTTTCTATTCTGCCACACGCAACAATAATGGTGACAGCCTAGACGATGCTTCCGGGGAACGACTCGTGTTGACACATGTAAATGAAAATCATAGAGTTTTGGTTTTCGTCGGTCGTCGAATGTTCGTCTAGATATATTGTTGAGCTCCCTAAAATCATTTCTGCCCTGGTCTGAGTTGGTCTTGAAAAAGGTTTGTCCGATCTAGTAAAAAAAACGATGCTGAGAGAGCGACGAAACCTGTCTTCTGAAGGAGTTTCCTGACGAGCTTCAGCGATCTTCGGCCGGCCAATAATTATGTAATAACGTAGGACGTTTCATCATCCATGTGTCATTCTTTTGAGGATGTTTTCGTCCCGTATTCTTATATTTCTTAGCCTTGTTCTTATTGCGCAGTTATTACGTTTCTCGCACTCCCATAATTAGGGCACATGTCGGCCTGCAAGTTTAGCCTATCACTTCTTCAATAAATGCGTGACCCTCCCCGACACGTTTCATCATAACGTTCATTAATTAGCCGTCTTTTACTTCGTTTCAAATATCCCATCTTGTCATACGTCATTCATGTTTCTTTTCAATGAATAGTACTCTAACACCTGTCTAGGGCGACTCTTGATCCCTTTCATTTTCTCGCTGTTTCCATTTTTCAGCGATTTGGGTCGCGACACATGTCCAGACAGAGCCTTTCGCCAAAGTATATAAGGACTTAGCCTATTCTAGTTTTCGCTTTACTTTCCACTTTCTTTGCAAATTCCTTTCTTTTACTCTCAACCTTCAGCATCAATGGCGTCTTCTTCCTCTGCTCCCAAAATCAGTTCCTCAACCCTTGGTGACTATAAGATGGCACTGGATGATTCTTTGTGGGTACCTTTGGTGTTCACGTCCTCAACGAAAATTACGGCCAGTGCACTCTCGGTCTCATTTTCATTGAAGACAACACCATTGCCACAGCCTCGCTGGCTCAGCAGTTTCCTTCCTCTTATGGTCTCCCGTTTTCAGAGCCATTAAATATTTCTCCTTTGGCTCAATCCAATCCCATACGCACATGGCCCAAACACGACGTCGCATTTGAGTCTTGGTTCCAACGTATGCTATTGCATGCGGACACCCGTGTATTTCTAGAGGAACATGGCTTCATTTCCTTTATCGAACTTTCGTTGGCCTTGCCTTATTTTGACCGCAATCTGTTTCCTACCTCCCTACTCTTCTGGTCCTCTGAATACAATGTCTTCATCTTCACTGTTGGTCCTTTCACTATTATCCTCCGTGACATTGGCGCTCTTACCGGGCTGGCCCCTCTGGGTGCGCCCATCTCGGCCTGTATAAACTTCTATTTTCATCCTCCTCAAATGGACTCTTCGTCCTTTTCGTCCTACTCCATTTTTCTCCGTACCTTTTCCAAACCGGCCGGTCCAGTCTCGATGTTGGAGTGAACGGCCTTCCTCCACTATTGGCTTTGCAAATATATTATTTGCGCGCCTAGCCAAAAACCTGTGGCAGGCTACCTTCCCATCTCTCATGACCTTGCCAATGGTCATCGTTTAGACCTGGCATCCTTCTTGTTGGCCGCCATTTATCGGGGAATAGCTGTTCTCCAAAAACAACTTCGGTCGGGGTCTTCACTGATTGCCTCCGGCCCTCTATGGCTCGTTCAGCTCTGGCTCATAGCCTATTTCCCTGTCTTCGGCACTATTGACTCAAACCATTCCTATCATTGTGCCGGTCTTCTTTTCGCTCAGTTTCGGCCATCATCTCTTCTCCATCGCGTTGTCTTTGAATATTTCTATACTCTTTCTCGGGTTCCCTCTTTTTTCCCTTTCTCCTTGGTTGACAGTCCGTCATTCGTCCATGACATCCCTAAGTCGGAAGAGGATGAATCAAGTCTTCGCATATGGCGCAAGTTTTTTTGCATCCGCGATCTGATTCATGATATCTTGACCTGGGCTAATGGCAAGGCCGAAATGGAGGTGTATTCGCCCAACTTTGCTGCCTGTCAGCTCGGCCTCGTTCAAGGATGGCCTCTTCCATTCTTTCATACGCGCTCCGCTTCGTCGGACCGTTTTAAAGTCCTTTCGGTCTCTGACGTAGAGGATTCCTTGTCGGAGACTCGTTCTTTGTTTTCTTCTTTTGTTATAGTTCCATTTGCTTCTTGTACATCAGTCCATTCTTTCTTTGACCGTTTCTGGCCACCTGGTCGTAAAAGATTCTTTTCCTTGCCCTCTATGAGGGTGTTTTCCACCATCCAAATATCTTCTAAGTCTTCTGAGCCGGCGGGGGCAAAGAAACCAGCCGAAACGACCAAACCCAAGAAAATCAAACAAGTAAAAAGGAAAAAGCCATCCCTCAGCTATAGCTCTGACATGTAAAATACAAATCCAAACATAATTTCTCCATTGGAGAATAATTACATTCATAATTCAGTAATTGTCTGCTTATATAATAAATGGCTCTTTCGACGTCCGTGTCATCCTCTTGCGCGATCATCCCAGCTATGGACTATTCTTCGGCCGATATGTACAACTTCATTGGCCGTCGTGGCACAGGGGGTACCATCACTGGCGGCTGTGACAAATATTTCTTCAGGCTGTCGAAAGCCTTTTGATGTTCTTTGGTCCAGACGAATTCATCGTTGTCCTTTAACCTCAACAGGGAGGAGAACACTTTAGTTTTTCCTGCACAATTAGAGATAAATCGTCTTAAGACATTAATTTGTCCTAAAAATCTCTGCAACTCATTCTTATTTCGGGGTGGTTTGGCCTAAGTGATTGCCCGAGATTTATTAGAATCAATCTCAATCCCCCGTTGATGCACTAGAAAGCCCAAGAAGTTTCCTGCACACACCCCGAAAGCACATTTGGTAGGGTTCAACTTTAGTTTAAATTTTCTCTTTCGCTCGAAAGCCATTGCTAAATGGCTGAAATGTTCGTCCATAGTCACAGATTTAGCCACTATATCGTCTACATAGACCTATACAAATTTGCCGATCATGTCATGGAAAATTAGATTCATGGCCCGCTGGTAAGTAGCCCCAGCGTTTTTTAGACCGAACGATATCACCACCCACTCATAACATCCCAATGAACCTGGACATCTAAAGGTCGTTTTATGTATATCTCTTTCGGCGATGTAGATCTGGTTATAACCTGCATACCCATCCATAAAAGAGTACACCTAATACCCTGATGTGGTGTCTACTAAAGAGTCCACCATTGGCATGGGGTATTGATCTTTTGATGTCGCCAAGTTTAAATTCCTAAACTCTATGCATATTCTTAGCTTTCCATTCTTTTTCATGACAGAGACGATGTTTGACAACCATTCTACGTATCCGGTCGTCCTAATGAATTTCACCTCCAAAAGGCGTTCAACCTATTTCTTAATGTCAGGCATAACATTAGGTGAAAACCTTCGGGGAGGTTGCTTATGTGGTCTATGGCTCGACATGATTGGCAACCTATGCTCTACTAAGGTTCTATCTAAACCATGCATTTCATTGTAATCCCAAGTAAAACAGTCTTTATATTTTCGTAATAAATGGATCAGTTTTTCACGTACCTGGGCCTCTAGTTCCTTACTGATGTAAGTGATGCATCTATCGTCCTCACTTCCCAGATTTACCTCGTCCAATAAATCATGTGCCCTTGACACGATCGCCTTATGCCGTCAGTTCAGAGCGTATTATTCTTCTTTCAGTTCGCTCTTGTGACTTCCTTCCAGCAAACAATCTACCCCACATGCCTCTCTTATCTTATCTTCTATCTGGTGTGCTAACAATTTATCCCTTAAGGCCGAAATCGCGTCCTGAGCTTCGGCCTCATTCTCTCGTTCCGTCACATAGGTCATTAGATTGACCTTGGTAGCCGCGAGTGCGGCTTGCTCTTTACTCTGTTCGTTCTTCTTCATTTGAACTGCTATGCGTCGACTCTCCCAAAGACCATTGTGGTTGGCCTTGTTTGCGTGAACAAGTCGTTTAGCAGACCTGCAGGGTATGGCTCATCATTTTTTGCCACAATGGTCGAACTTTCCCTTTCATTCAGAACTCGGGTCGGCCCGTAATTTCCTTCATACATGAAGTACTCGGCTGAATTTGTCTCTGCAGTGAAAAGCTTGTTGTCGGTGTGTACAATTTCAACCTCATCTTTCTGGTTCCAGAAAACTAGGCACTGATGAAGAGATGAAGGAATGCATCGGCTACCATGTATCCAATCTCGTCCCAATAGCATGTTATACGTGGTTGGCCCGTCTATAACGAAGAACACTGCCGTCTTCGTAGTACTTCCTACTTGCAAGTCTAGTGGGATGACCCATTTAGCCGTTGTCGCCCCTCCATTGAAACTTGTTAGCACTACTTCCGTAGGGATGAGGTCCTCCTCTGACTTTGCTAAACGCCCTAGCATACTGTACGGTATTGCATTGATGGTTGTTCTATTGTCAATCAATACTTTGGTGATGGGTATCTCATTGGCTTTTGCTTTCACATACAACGGCCGTAAGTGCTTGGTCATATGTGGTGGTGGTTTTGGGAATATCACCTTCTCTGATAGGCCTATCTGTTCACTCTCGTTATTGGTCTGAGGCATTTCTCCTCCCATGTCCCATCCAGAAGGTGGTAACGTGACCGGTGTATCGTGAGAGACATTATTGACAGTCATTCTTCGCTCTTCTACCCTGGTAACGGTCCGTTTTATTTTGGGCATCCCATACAGGACAAGGTATGAAGATCATCCCAAGTCCTCTCCTAACGTTCTGACAGCAGGGTTGCCGGCCTCATATAATTCTTTGAGAAGCCAATTTTGTGATATTCCCCTTCTTTGTGCTTCGGTCCTGATGTCTATTTCTTCTTCTATGTCTGTCGTTTCCTCGTCTGATGCCTCTCTATCCGTTATTGAGAGTGCCACAAATTTGGTTTCATCACCATCATAAACATCTTCGTTATTTCCAGATCCTCCACTGTTGTCCCCCTTGAATTTCTCGGACAACAAGTAATGATTAGCCACAACCGGTGGCATACTACCGAATTGAATGACGATGTGGGGCTCTTCATCGTCTGTCTCGTCTCATTTTCGTCTATCAAACTTGGTACGCTCTTTGCAGTTCGTCGTTGTCCCTCTTCGGTCTTTATTTTCTTTACTATTTTCATCTCGTTTCCGTAGAATCTTGGTGCGAAGGTCCGTGGCTGCCATGCTACTGGCTCTTTCTTTACAGGCCTTTCGCAGGTATTCTCCAACTCTCTCATCCATTCCATATTTTTCTTGCACCGTACATAAAGGTTTTGATGATCCTCCCGTTCTTGGGGTTCTTTAATCCTTTCCAGAGCGCTTGGACGATGACCATCCTGTTTCATCTAGGACCAACTTGAATTTTGGCAAATTCAATTTGGTAAGATCTGAGTTGATCATGTTTTATTCCACTGGCTTTGGAAACGGGTTTTCGTCCACCGCCATCTTTTTTTCGAATGTTATTCGTCCAGATTCTATAGCATCCAGCAAAACATTCCGAAAAACAAGACAGTTATTAGTTGAATGGGACCACGCATTATGCTACTTACAATATTTTTTCCCGCCGATTTGCTCGGCGCTTGGCAACGTGTGGCGATCATTCAAGCTAATCTGTTTGTCCTTATATAATTGATCGAATATGGCATCGACTTTTGTGATGTCAAAAGAGAAGTCTCTACTATTCTTATCATTTTTTCTTTGGCTAAGGGTTCGGCCCATGCTTTACAAACGTACGGCTTCCCTTTAACCAATTCGGCCAAACACAAGTCGGCCGATTCGATGTCCATTTCGCCTACTTCATAATCGATGTTCCTGTAATACGTCCTTTTGCTAAAATTTTTCATTTGCTCTTCCTCCCTTAGTAATCGTTCATAACGCACCACACTAGTGATAAGTTTGGGAAGGTCCTAAAATTCACGATCTTGAAATTTCTTTTTCAGGTCGAAATTGAGACAACTTTGAGCGATTCTCACGAATTCTTTTTCTGGCAAAGGCACGTAACATCGGCCTCGAGCCACTTTAAACCTCTGTAAGAATGTCTCGGCCCATTCTTCTGGTAACTGTCTCTGGTTTGCCTGATCGGCCAAGGCCACTTCAGATTCGGCCTTGTAGAATTGCGCATGGAATAACTGTTCCATTTGTTGCTAATTTTCTACTGAGTTGGCCGGCAAGCTGATATACCAGGAGAAATCCACTCCTGACAGTGAGACGTGGAATAACCTCAACTTATGAAAATCAGTTTTTTCTCCACACTGAAGGGTAAATCGCCCTATGTGTTTCATAGTGGAAACTTGCTCAGATCCTGTAAACAGAGAAAAATCTGGTACTTTGTAATTCCTATGCCACGGATACGGCACATCGATCCAATCTGGATATGGCTTCCGATACCTCGGCCGAATTGGCCGTACTCCCAGACCGAATTGGTTTTGAAGAATTTCGGTCATCTGTTCTCTCAACATGTCATTGCCATTGAATGTCATTGCTATGGGTGGTGGTTGTGGTCCTCTCACAAGTGGGACATAGTCGTGATTTTGTCCCTGAGAAACATGGGGACCTTGGGGCAACACCACTTCATGTTGTACCATATTTGGCCCTTGGTGTAAGTTCGACCCTAGATATGGGCCATTGTCCCCCGGACTTATTCCTCCCCTGGAAGTCGTAGGGACCGTGATTCTTTGTGGGGGAATATTGCTCGGAACAGCCTCCTGATTGCTTGGTGCAGGGGGAGGTGTAGTCCACGGCAGGGTTGTCCCCCCGTTTACACATATGGCCATCAATTCGTTTAATGAGCTTAAGTGTTTGGCCATATTTTCATAATGAGAGTTACTAGTCGAAGTAAAATTCTCTATGATATGAGCATTTTGAAGCCTAACCTGCTCGACAATATCATGTGTGAATTCACTGAACAATGTACGAACCGTATTAGGGCTAAGCTCTCGCATAGATTCGTATCGACTAGCGTCCGCCAGACCCTCAAAGTGACCCACTACGGCTGGAAAATAGGGCTGGTTGGTTTGCTCCAGTCCTCCCTCCTCTGTACTTGAGCTAGTTTGAGTGTTTCTTTTCGGAGGCATCTCCACTACTTACACCAATTCTCCGAATATGGTCGCCAAAAACTGTTTGCGTAATTTTCTATGCGCGAAGGAAAAAAACATGTAAGGTTCAAACCTCATGAGACAAAGTCTCAGCAAGGGGTGTTTGATAAGTGAATAAGCCTCAAAGGGGCGCAAGCACACAAATTACCGTCCTAAGAGTTATGAAACTAAGAAATAAAAAATATGTTCATTTGAGTCTTCATTTGATCGGGGTTTTTCTCTTCGCATGAGTGAGTCTTTTATAGTGGCATTTGTTAACAGCTCGCCAGTTTCTGTTCGTAACTTCCCTGCAACCGCTAGATCGTGGTAACCGTTGGATCATGCCTTCAACTTTGAGTTATGCGCCTCAACTGCTTGATCGTGGAGGGAAAACTGTCTAACTGCTGTAATCGTGGGATCATGTGTTCGGTCGGTCTGAGTCCGCTGTCGTTCTAATTGCTATTTCAGTCGTTCTAATTCCTTCTTCGCTCTAATCGTTGTGTCATCTGGTATTTTCCATTGATCGCTCTTCCTTTCATTGCCATGCTTGCTTTTGTCCTTCATTCCTTCGCCCCAACATGATTTTGCCCTAGGGTGATTTTCTTTTGTCAACAATATGTGTTGTTTATTATTTGAGATGAAAACTTGATAGTTGGTAACTTATACACTAGGCCGAATATTGAAGAGGATTAGGGGATTATGTTCTTATGTATTATTGTTATTGAATGGGAAGTACTCTATGTGGTGATTTCCTTGAGTTTGATGAATTTTGGTAGTAAGGTTTTTGGATTGAACAATTATTTGATTTAAAGCCGTGATTTGGCAAATGGGTTTCTTCTCTAACCATGGATAATTATATGATTATGAAAGGGTTGAAAATTTCGTTTCATGTTAGGGGTCTTTTAATTGTTTAATAATGATTGGATGAATGCTTAAGTATGCTTATGCCTTGTTTTGTTTGAAAAGCTCATGAAAAAAAAAATGGCCTCTTTGTGTTTTGTTAATTTGCGAGTAAATATGAGATAAATGTTGGATTAAAATGGTGATGAGATGTGCATGTGTATTTGGGGGTTGAATAATTATTTAGAATGGAAAGTAATATTTAAGGTAATGTGTTGTAGTAATGTGAGGATTATGGAATAAATATTTAATATGGTAATATAACTAGAGAATGTTAGTCATGATAATGGTTTAATATTATTGTTTTGAATATTGATTTTTATAAATGATGTGAAGGATTTATGAGATAATTGTGATATCTGAGTAGTATAATGTGAATATAACATGAATTAAATTTTAATTTGATAAGATTATTAAGTTCTGAAATGAGTATTATTGTGGCCAAAATTATGGTTGATAAAGAAACTACTTTTATAGGATTTTAATAATATAAACATGACATTTGTGGGTATGCATACATGATTATAGTAGTGCTGCAAGGACTGTGTACTTGGTAGATTGATTTCTTCAAGAATTGATTTTAGGTGAGAAAGTTGAATATGTAAGTGCATGAATGAATGAATCTAGATTGATTTTGAGAATAAATTCAGTGTGCCAGTGTGGATTGATGTAATGAGAGTAAGCATGATAAATAATTATATAGAATATAAAAATAAGTTTTGTGTATGCTTAGAGGAGTGCATGTATATGAATAATTTCAGTGTACCATGGATATGCATGAGTGAATGTATTTACATATTTGATAGTATAAGAGATGCATAAGCATATTTATATGTTATGGTTTTCAGAAGTTGAGTTAAAGCTAATAATGTTTTTGAAACTCAAAAAGGTTTTAAAGAAAAGTTTCGAATGTTTTTGAAAAAAAAGTCTTTCAGAAAATATTTACGTACTATTTTGAGATTTAAGTATGAGTTTTGTGTTTTCGGGGCTTGAGGAAAAAAAACTCACCCCAGTACGTAACTTGAGACACATATGGAATTGACGGATATCATATGGATTCGGGATTTGGGATTTGACCCATCCCAGTTGTATATTGTTGGAATTGACGGATTTATATACATGTGCACATGTGGAGGACTGAGGGGATGCTCTCAGATCCTCGAGCGGGACTAGGGGACGGCGATACGTAACGTCCCTAGATCCTAAGCGCTCAAATGGTACATTCCTGGGCGGAGATGCGCCTACGGGCGGAGATTTGGTGGCATGGGGGACGGCGATAGGTAACGCCTCATGTCACCGGCAGGGTGTTTAGGGGGACGGTGATACGTAATGCCCCTAAACATCGGTGTATTTGGGGGGACGGTGATACGTAACGCCCCTGAATACCAGATGGATACTTTGGTACAAGATGACCGTATATTGATTTTCAGAAAAAGAATTCCATATTTCATATTTCAGAAAAAGAGTTTAGAAAGCGATTTTAGAGAGAAGTACAAGAAAGAGTTTTCAGTTTTCAGATTCTTAGTAAACATTTTTCAGATTCTCAGTAAACAGTTTTCAGAAACAAGATTTTGAAAATAGTTTCCAGAAACCAGAGATTCAAAGCATGATTTTAGAAAGATAAGTTTTATTAAGAGATTTTCAAACAGAGTTTCAGAAAGCAGTTTTCAGAAAGCGGTTTTTCAGAAAAGGTTTTTCAAAAAGTATTTTCCAAAGATATGGCATAATTAAATATCAGTATAGCTTATAGGTTAAGCATATAAGTCATACATTCTGGTTAATATACGAAATGCATATAGTTAACATTGAAGCATTATAGCGTGATTACATCTAGATGGATATATGATTGATGTTGTATGTATTGTATTTTGAATCATGATTACATCTATGTAATTATGATTGATGCCTGTGTGTATTATATGATTACATATACATGTATGGTGTTATTGAGTTGAAAATAGAAATTTGCAAATGCATGTATTTATAGCATTTAAGCTTAATAAGTTTGAATATGAATCTATGAAATTACAGATGTGATGAGTGGTATTTATATCAATATTTCCCACTCATTTAACCTAATATTTTGTATAGTTTCTCGGGTTTTGTGAATGTTTTGATGTGTTTTATTTTTATTTTACAGATAAATAAAGTTTGGAAAGGAATGGAAGCAATTTGGAGCCAAAACAGTGAAAAAGGACGAAGAGGGCATTTTTGTAATTTGTCCGCATAGCGACGCGCAAGCTTCCTGCGTCGCGACGCCTAACATGCGCCGCAAGCCTGCTAACGTGCACCGTGGACACATGTCAGAATCTGAGAAAGTTGACTTGCTAACGTGCGCCATGCCACTTGTCATCATCACAGAAGATCTGCTACAATGCGTCGGAGGGCCACATGTCACAAACCTATAGTGCCGACACTCCGCGTGACACGTGTCACCTTCTCATTAGACCAAATTATTGGCGAATCACATTCACCCACGTGTCAAGCTCTCATTGGATCGATCCTTACCGCGTGACACATGTCGCCTTCTCATTGGACCGATCCTTACCACATGTCAAGCTCTCATTGGACCGATCCTTACCGCGTGCCAAGTGTCAGCTTCTCATTGCACCGTCTCACCGCGTGACATGTGTCATCACCAGATTGCACCGACGAAATGCACGTGGTCAAACCGCGTAGACCAAAAATGTGTCTCGGCCTCGCGATGCCAAGACCTTTAGCGTCGCGACGCCAGCCCCAACTTTTGCCTATAAATTGAGCTCAGTTTCATTTCATTTGGTGTGCTTTCCTTGGGATTTTTTCCATGATTTCATAGGAAGCATCTAGTTTTGTAAATTATTGTAATATTAAAATTATGTATTTTTATTTTTAGTTTTTATTACACCTTTTTATTTATTTACTTTATGTTTTGTAGTTAAATTTCCGTTAAGGTAAAAGGTGAAACCTTTAATATAATTATTTAGGTAAATCTCACTTAATTATAATTTATAAATTATAATTTAACCGGATTAATTAATGGCAGACTTTATTACCGCCTATATGGTCGGTCTAAATATAAATTACTTTACCGCCTACATGGCTGGTCTTTATGTGACAAATAATTACCGCCTATATGGCTGGTGTAGTTGGACTAAATGGATTACCGCCTATATGGCTGGTTTTAAATGTTTAACATTATTAATTCCTGAGAAAACAGAATAGAAAATAATTTATATTTTATAATAAGTGAGATTCCTATATAAGAAATATTAAATGTGGATCCTCTAACCCCCATCATTTTATTTTTATTCCAGGGAAGTGATGAAACACAATATTACTAGGCTTAATAATTGATTTAATTATTTATTGGGTAATTCTTTAGTTTGTTTATTGAGTTTTAAGCTTAATGCTTCTTGTTGTCTGATCACCAATAAGATTGATGTGGTAAACTTAAAATGAACTAGACATAAGGATTTTAGGTTTCAGCCTTAGATTCAATAGCCCACGATCTTCCTTGATGATAGATAACCCTTTAATAGATTTCCTTATAGGATAGACTTATACCTGTCGGGCGGGGGTAGCCATAATTGGAACTTAATCTTAATGAATCCAAGTAATTTGGTTGACATAGACATATGGTTCAATTGGGTTATACTGGGTATTTGCATCTGACCATAGACAGAGGCTTTTGCATATTTTCGTGTTCCAGGTTAGCAAACTAATTTATTACACTTATATAAGAGAATAAATTCATCTTTATAATAATATTGTGTGGAATCACAACCCTAGATCTTTGAGTCTTTTGTTATTTTCCTTAGTATTTTCTTTGTGTCTTTTATTTATCAAATCCACATTCAACCAACAAAAGCAATCATTCTCTTCTCCCTATAATTAGATACCTGTAAATAAATAGTATCAATAATTAATAACAACAGTAGGAATTAAGTCATCGTGGGATCGATATTTTTATACTACTTGAACGATACGTGCGCTTGCGTTATACGTGTGTGTTTACGCCGGTTAAGTTTTTGGCACCGTTGTCGGGGACTTATTTTTCTTGAGTTATTAATTTTGAAGCTATCTAATTTACTTGTATCTAATTTTCTTTATTTTTATCTGTAATTTTTATTTCTTTCTTTTGTTTTCAGGCGGTTGAAAAATGGAACATTATTGGGAGATTGAAAGATAATGAGCTTTACTAGAAGATACACCCAAAATCTGGGAGCAACAGTCCGGTTTTCTGAGGCCTGTTGTCCAGCCCAACAACTATCACTGGATGTCAGAATCAAGCAATACTACATTTGCTCATCAGAACGAAATGGGGAAATGTGTGATATGTGATGGTAACCACCCGAGCAATCAATGTATATACCTTTCAGAGTGGCAGAATTATTGGAATCATTCAAGGTACGAAGAACCATCACACTTTCCATCTTATCCACCATCCATCTACGATCTTCATCAAAAACCAGAACCATCAGAGGAAGATCAGTTGATTCACATGCTCAAAGATTGGTTCGAGGAACGGGAAGCTCAATTTGATGCACAAATTCAGAGTCAAGCGGCGTCTATACAGAGGATGACAGATCAAGTTAGACAATTAACAGATAACCTGAATCACATATCTCACGGAGCAAATTCAAATACTACTGAAGAAGCCTTCGAATATCCTGAGATTCATCATGACATCATAACAGAGGATGAGGCTGAGCAGTATCAAGAATCAGAGGTATCAAATCAGGAGCCTGACCCAACAAAGTCTCAATTTGATTTTTATTATTCTTCTGACTCTGATGAGGATAAAGAAGCTGAGTTGTTTGTACCAACTGCACCAACAAAAATTGAGGATGGAACTATGTATCCTCAAAATGAAAATCTTGGAGCGTCCATTGCATTG